>JASVEL010003559.1:0-171776 GCA_032618575.1 Nicotiana noctiflora
TAGTAAGAAAAATTGATGATGAATGGTATTTCTGTGATGGAAAGAAATAGGAGTATTAATGTGTACATTTAATAGACAAAGAAATAGGAAGAGGAAGGACTATACGAGAGAGTTTTGTTTGCTTAGGGGAAAAATGAGTGTATGTGAGTTCTAGTTGGTGGAATAATTTTTAAAAGAAAGAGGAGAAAGAAACAGAGGAAAGGGGTCTTAGAATGTGGGTGAGTTTATTTTAATTTAGGCCAATGGGACGATGACACATGAAAATTAGTTAAATTTTTTTGCCTAATAGGGTCTTTGAAAGTTGTATGACGTAAAGTATTGGTGACAAAATTTTGGTTGTCTGAAAATAAAACATTAATGATGTTTGCAGTGATTATTCAAATAAGTGCAAGGTAAGAAAGGATGAGAAGAATAAGAAGAATATGAATGCACACACGCTAGGGATGGGGGAGGGGGTGGGGGAGAGATTTTTTGAGATGAGGGGTATTATTGTACCAACTCCAATAGTCTAGGGGTAGATTTGACCTTTTTCCCTTATGACACATGGAAATTAATTCAAAAAAATTATCTAACACGGTCGTTAGTCATAAGGGCATTCTTGAGCCGAAAAGAGAACTGTGAGGGTAATTTTTTCAAAATAGGTGGACGGAGGGTATTATTGTACCAACTCCAATAGTCTAGGGACAATTTTGACCCTTTTCCGTTTACCCTTTTAGGTGTGACTACTATGTTAACTGACCAATCTGGGTACTTAACTTCCCAAATGGAACCTATTTTCAAAAGTTTAGGTACCTCATCTTTGATGAAAGAGTGTTTGATCTCGGACTGCGGTCTTCTCTTTTGTTTGACCGAGTTGAACTTTGGATCTAGGCTCAATTCGTGAGTTGTCATCTCCGGTGGGATCCCTATCATATCTAAGTGGGACTAGGCAAAACAATCGACACTAGGTTTAAGGAAATCAATAAGTTTTTTCCTAAGCTCGGGAGTTAATCCCGTGCCTAGGTATACCTTTTGATCCGGAGGTGCTCGACCAATTTAACCTGCTCCAATTCCTTGATTGTTGATTTAGTGCCATCTGTGTCATCGGGTGCTATAAAAGATCTCAGGATGCCGTAATCATCCTCCTCGCTCGCTTGTGCTCCTCATATTTTCCCAGCAGGGGCGAGGTGGGGAACATTGATTGCTATTTGATTTCCTTTTCTTCGACCAGTCCCATATTTTTAAATGTCGAAATCGCGTGCACTAGGACCACTTCATCGATTGCGAACATCTCCTTCGCGGCCGATTGTTCCCCATAGACTATTTTGACTCTTTTCGGAGAAGGAAATTACAATGTCTGGTGTAAGGTTGAAGGCATAGCCCTCATGATGTGAACCCATGGCCTTCCGAACAAGGCGTTGTACCCATATCCCCCTCGATCACGTAGAACTTTATTTCTTGGGTGGTCCCGACAGTGTTTGTTGGTAAAGTTATTTGACCCTTCGTCGTGTCGCACGCCATGTTGAATCCGTTCAAGACTCGGACCGCCGAAGGGATTAGCTAACCCTAGGACTCGCCCATTAACTCTGAATTAATTTTGGTAAAGATAATTTGGGGTTGGGAAAGATTAATTAACAAGAACTTGAGGCGTTAACCCTCATTTGATAGATTCGACCTAGGGATAGGATTGAATTACTAGTAGCATATCGGGTGTGCTTAATCTTCTAATTGTGATTAGGGATAATTCAATTAGGAAGTCTTGTTAGTCTTCGGAAGTAGCTAATTAAGAATTATTGTCCGTGGCTAATTAACATAAACTCGCTCATATTTGTAAAATCGTGAAATACATTGGATCGTTACTTGAGTGTAATTCCCGATGCATTCATACTTGTAGCCATTGATCATTTTATTTGCATTCTAGGTTAGTTTATATTTTTGCACTTAGATATAAACATTTTCCAAAATCAAAATCTTAGTGTTTGGCTTAGCGTGATTAGCGATAATTTTCTTGCATTCCTAATCGCCTACACATTGTTCTCTGTGGGATTCGACCCCGACTCATAGTTGGGTTAATTATATTGTGTACGACACAACAAAGCACTTTATCTCACCATCAAAAGTGAAGAATCTGTGGTTACTCGGGTCCTAATAGATAACGGGTCAAGCGCATACATTTGTCCACTCTCAACTCTGGGAAAACTGAAGATTAATCCTGATAGAATCCGTCGAAAGAGTGTGAGTGTTCGAGGGTTTGACGGAGGGAGCAAAAATACTTTGGGAGACATTGTGCTGGAAGTCACCATTGGACCGGTGGACTTACCATGGAATTCCAGGTGTTGGATGTCATTGTTTCTTATAATCTATTACTAGGACGTCCATGGATCCATGCGGCCAAAGATGTACTATCTTCACTGCACCACATGGTAAAATTCGAATGGGAACAGCAAGAAATTACAGTGCATGGAGATGAAGACGCTTGTAACACCATAATGCCTTTTGAAGAAATCGAAGGGGACAAGGGCCCATGAGTGTATCAGGTGACGGATGATGTGGTAGTTAACAAGATATCCGAAGGGGAGAGCATGTCAACTCCTCCAGTGGCACTTACAGCAGTAATGGTGGCTAAAGAAATAATCAGAAATGGTTTCGCACCGGGAAAAGGTTTGGGGATAGCCTTACATGGAATAACACAGCATGTCCATCTACCGGGAAATAATGATACCTTTGGCTTGGGCTTTAAACCTACTTATACCGACATCCAAAGAGCTAAAAGAATGAAGAAGAAAAGTTGGACCCTCCCAAAATCAATTCCAAAATTATCCGACACCTTCACTAAGCCTGGTACACAAAGACATTTGACAACTGCTGTGTCAAGGTATGCTGAAATAAGGCCAAATGCGAAGCTTCTCCCAAGGTTTGAAATGTTGTTCGGGGATGTAAACATGTTGGAGATGGGTGATGGGACTAGTAAGATGGATGTCCAGTTCGTGGGACCCAACGCTGCACTTAATTATTGGGAAGCTACTCCTCTTCCGATCAGGAGGGAGTTGTGGTAGTTAGCTTTCAAAAATATTTCATATTTTCCAAAAGCAATTTTATTTCTGTAATCCCCACCCCCACTGAAATCAAATGTGTCCAGTCTCTGTCATCTTTTTGAAAAAAATATCAATGAAATGCAATTTCTTCTTCTTTCTTCATTTTGCCTTATTTTTATTATTTTTTCTTTCTTCCTTTTGTACATTTCAATATGCGCTGATTCTGATGATATGTCATGCATGAAGGATTCCCGACCCAGTTTTGACAATCGAATTTTTATACAAGAAACTAAAAATGAGGGTGAAATATAATACGAAGATGAGGAAATACTGGAGGAAATAAGTAAAGACTTGAATCAATATGAGGAAAAACCCAAACCGAACTTAAGTGAGACAGAATCTATTAATCTGGGAAGTGAGGATAATGTCCGGGAAACAAAAATCAGTGCACCTAGAAGCTTCCCTCAGAGAAGAGCTAATAAAGTTATTACATGAATACAAGAACATATTTGCCTGGTCCTTTGATGACATGCCCGGACTTAGCACTGATTTGGTGGTACACAAATTGCCCATTTATCCATAATGACGGCCTGTAAAACAGAAGTTGAGAAAGTTCAAAACGGACATCAGTGTGAAAATAAAAGAAGAGGTGAATAAGCAGTTCTAGGCGAAGGTCATACGAGTTACAAAGTACCCCACCTGGTTAGAAAATGTTGTGCCAGTTCCAAAGAAAGGCAGAAAAACCAGTGTGTGTGTTGATTATAGAGACCTCAACAAGGCTAGTCCAAAGGATGATTTTCCATTGTCGAATATCCATATACTGATCGACAATTGTGCCAAGCATGAAATTGGATCTTTTGTAGATTGTTATGCGGGTTACCATCAGATCTTAATGGACGAAGAAGATGCAGAGAAAACAACTTTTATTACGCCTTGGGGAACATACTGCTATATAGTGATGCTGTTTAGGCTGAAGAATGACGGAGCTACTTATATGAGGGCAATGACCACAATGTTTCATGATATGATGCATCGAGAAATTGAAGTGTATATGGACGATGTCATCATAAAGTCCAAGAAGCAACATGATCATGTCAAAGACTTGAAAAAGTTTTTCCAAAGGGTCCGAAGATATAATCTTAAGCTCGATCCAGCAAAATGTGCTTTTGGAGTACCTTCAGGGAAGCTATTGGGATTTATAGTAAGTCGGAAAGGCATTGAACTAGATCCGTCAAAGATAAAAGCAATTAAGAATTTGCCTCCGCCGAAGAACAAGAAGGAAGTAATGAGCTTACTAGGCAGACTGAACTATATTAGCAGGCTCATTGCTCAGCTGACATCGACATGCGATCCTATTTTCAAATTATTGAAGAAAGATGCAGCAGTAAAGTGGACCGATGAATGTCAAGAAGCCTTCGATAAGATTAAGGAATATTTTGCAAATCCTCCAGTGTTAGTTCCTCCGGATCCGGGAAGACCTTTGATCTTATATTCGACAGTACTAGACAACTCCTTTGGCTGTGTACTGGGGCAGCATGATGAGACTGGCAAGAAAGATCAAGCTATATATTACCTTAGTAAGAAGTTCACATTTTACGAGGTAAAATATACTCAGTTAGAGAGAACATGATGTGCATTAACTTGGGTTGCTCAGAAATTGAAGCACTATTTGTCAGCATACACCACATATCTGATATCACGATTAGATCCTTTGAAGTATATATTCCAGAAGCCCATGCCTACGGGGAGACTTGCTAAATGGCAGATTCTGCTCACAGAATTTGACATCATTTATGTAACACGTACAGCAATGAAGGCACAAGCAGTCGTAGATCACCTAGCAGAAAATCCAGTGGATGATGAATATAAGCCGTTAAAGACATATTTCCGAATGAGGAGGCAATGAATGTTGAAGAAATAGAACAAAGTGACAAGCCAGATTGGAAAATGTACTTCGACGAAGCCGTTAATAGTAAAGAAGTTGGAATTGGAGCAGTACTTATTTCAGAAATGGGTCAACAATATCCCGTTACCTCTCAGCTTCGATTTTTCTGTACCAACAGTATGGCCGAATATGAAGCGTGTATATTGGGATTGAGGATGGCAATAGACATGGATGTTCAAGAGATTTTGGTCATGGGTGACTCGGATCTTTTGATATATCAAATTCAGGGAGAATGGGAGACAAGAGATTTGAAATTAATACCTTATTGGCATTGTCTACATGAACTGTCCCAAAGATTTCAATCTATAGAATTCAAACACATCCCAAGAATGCACAATGAAGTAGCAGATGCTTTGGCCACATTATCCTCTATGTTACATCATCCAGACAAAGCCTATATAGATCCACTTCAGATACAGGTGTATGATCAAAATGCTTATTGTTTTGTTGTGGAAGGAGAGCTAGATGGAGAACCGTGGTATCACGATATCAAGGAATACTTGAAGACAAGAAAGTACCTAAAACAAGCCACTGGAGATCAGAAGAGTGCTGTAAGACGCTTAGCAAATGGCCTTTTCCTCAGTAGAAGGATTGTATATAAAAGAACACCAGACTTGGGTTTGCTGAGATGTGTGGATGCACAACAAGCTGACATGACTATGACTGAGGTACATGCTGGAGCTTGCGGACCTCATATGAACGGGTATATCTTAGCAAAGAAGATTTTGAGAGCGGGATATTATTGGCTCACCATGGAACGGGACTATATTAGGTATGTGAAGAAGTGCCACCAATGTCAAGTACATGGAGATTTGATCCATTCCCCACCTTATGAATTGCATACGATGTCTGCACCTTGGCCATTTGTTGCCCGAGGCATGGAAGTCATCAGACCAATAGAGCATGCAGCTTCTAATGGACACAAATTTATCTTGGTCACGATTGACTATTTTACTAAATGGGTGGAGGCAAAGACATTCAAGGCGGTGACGAAGAAGGCCATTTTGGATTTCGTGCAGGAAAATATCATATGCCAATTCGGAATTCCTAAAGTAATTATCACAGACAATGGGGAAAATCTGAACAGTCACCTCATGACGGAAGTATGTCAGAGATTTAAAATCCTGCATCGTAACTCTACACCTTACAGACCAAAGGCAAATGGGGCAGTAGAAGCTTCAAATAAGAATATAAAGAATATTCTCAGGAAAATGGTGGAAGAATCTAGAAAATGGCATGAGAAGTTACCTTTCGCTCTTATGGTTTATCACACTACAGTACATACTTCGATTGGCGCCACACCCTATTCATTAGTGTACGGGACAAAGGTTGTTATACCCACAGAAATTGAGGTACCATCGCTTCGAATCATAGCTGAAGCTGAGATCGATGATGATGAATGGGTAAAAGCCCGGTTATAACAATTGAATCTGATTGATGAGAAGAGGTTAGCAACGGTTTTCCATGGGCAATTATATCAACGGAGAATGGTCAGAGCATATAATAAGAAGGTGCATCTTCGGAAATTTGAAGTAGGACAATTGGTATTGAGGCGTATCTTACCGCATTGGGCTGAAGTGAAAGGTAAATTTGCACCAAACTGGCAAGGACCGTTCATAGTATCACGGGTGTTGTCCAATGGAGCCCTATATCTGACAGATGTTGAAGAAAAATGCATAAAGACTGCTATCAATTCAGATGCAGTCAAGAGATATTATGCATGATTCCTTTTCATTTGTATACTTGTATTTGTTGTGATTTTGGAATTGAAATAATGAAGGCATTTTATTCACTATCCAAACACTTTATCCATCGACATCCTTGTTGAGCCTTGTTCGATCCATTCTTTCATACCCCTCTCTCGGAATTGTTCATGAATACAAGAGAAAAAGTAGAAAAATGAAAAATGAAAAAAAAAAGTGCAAACAAAAGTAAAATGCAAACAAAAGGAAAAAGACAAAAGAAATCGGGAAAAAGCCAAACGAACCCATGAATTATTGGCGTAGTTTGAACTACGTCTGACTTGATCCTGAAAGGGTACGTAGGCAGCCTCACTGAGGTTCAGTCACAATAAAGGAAAAATCCAAAAATTCCCAACATATTGAAACTGGGGCGGAAGTTATGTTTTATAATTCCGAGAGTTGTAAATATTTTAAACCCTCATAAATTTTGAGCCTTTATATCCTTCTTTCTAAACCCATCCAAAAGCCACATTACGGTCCAAAGAAAGACCTTCTAATCAATTTCAAGAAAATGACAATACAATGAAAATAAAGGAGAACAGTGCATGAACAATATCAGTGGTTCAGAAAACAAAAGGACAAAAGAAAATATATACAAAATAAGAGAGTCTCATTAGTGAAAACCTTAACCGGCACTGTGAAACGATTGTGAGGCTGAGAGAATAAAAAAATGAGAGAGTCTTATCAGTGAAAACCTTAACCAGCACTGTAAGGCGATGGTGAGTTTTGAGAGAAATAAATGAGAGAGTTTTATTGGTGAAAACCTTTAATGGCACCGTAAGGCGATTGTGAGGACTATTTTGAGAAAAAGAAAAACAACAAAAAAATAAAATTGGTCTAGGTTGAAAGAAAGTTGGAGTTGAAGTAATGGCAATTCGATTGGACAGACTGGGTCAGAGTTTAAATACATGGCATGGTAAAAGGAATCAGCCAACATACCCAGATAAGTTCTATCACTACTCCAAATCACCCTTACCCTTTAAATTTATTTATTTCTGCATTTCATTGATTGAAAAGCCAATTTTCCCATTAAAAGCTAACTACCAGCTTCTCATGATAAGAGGTAAAATAACGCTGGGTCGAAGAAAAATAAAGAAAGACGGCGATCAGAGCCAAAGAAAAAAAAAGGAGAAGAAAGAAAACCAAAGGAAACACAAAAGGAGCTTACAAAGGAAATCCAGCGAAAGGCCGCATAGTAGAAGAAAAGCAAAAAATAGGAAGGCAATAGAAGGCAGAAGAAGCAAATGCCAGTTGCCAGCAATTTACAACTAATAAGATTGTTCTTTGATTTAGACAGGAAAAAATTGTCACTAATCACTTTAAAGTGAATGTGACCAATGTGAAAAGAAAGAAAAACACAAAAGAAGTACATCAATAAGAGGAGAAATTCGTAGTAAAGGATTCACTCAATCATGCAAGAAAATACCAAAAACAACAAAAGGTATCATCTTTTCAAATTCACACCCCAGTTATCAAACTGAGGGAATATTTTTCTGCATTTGCATTTCATGCATCAGGCGCCCACCTGGATAAGAAGGGAATATTTTTCTGCATTCGCATATCATGCATCAGGCGCCCACCTGGATAAGAAGGGAATATTTTTCTGCATTCGCATTTCATGCATCAAGCGCCCACCTGGATAACAAGGGAATATTTTTCTGCATTCGCATTTCATGCAACAGGCGCCCACCTGGATAACAAGGGAATATTTTTCTGCATTCGCATCTCATGCATCAGGCACCCACCTGCATAACAAGGGAATATTTTTCTCTATTCGCATTCCATGCATCAGGCACCCACCTGTATAACAAGGGAATACATTTCTGCAATTTTTAATTTCTGTTCAGGCGCCCACCTGTATAACAAGGGAATACATTTCTACAATTTTTAATTTCTGTTCAGGCGCCCACCTGTATAACAAGGGAATACATTTCTGTAAATTTTAATTTCTGTTCAAGTGCCCACCTGTATAACAAGGGAATACATTTCTGCAATTTTTAATTTCTGTTCAGGCGCCCACCTGTATAACAAGGGAATATATTTCTGTAATTTTAAATTTCTGCAAGTTTTGATTTGTGTTAGCTAACATGAGTAACACCGTAACATGATAAAAATCCCACACTGGGGCAGAGGAAAAGTTTTGTTGTTGTGTTTTGTTTTAAGCAGGTATCAATTTGAAAGCAAGGAGTACAATTGGGAAATTACACCCAAAAAAAGAAAGCAAGAAAAGAAAATCAACAAAAAGAAGGATGGTAGCACAGAAAATCAAGAAAGAGACAAGGAAGAATAAGAAGACAAGAACTAGATAGGAACCATTGTAATTCGTAGTATTATAGCTTAGAATAGCTTCTTCATTTTACAATTTTCACCTCTGGTGTAATAATGAGTAAGTCAGTAGTCATATCAATAGCAATGCAACAGCAAAGTCATGGTAGTTTTTAACTACCAGACCTTCCCGAACTACACTGATCTGATTCATGTTTAGCCCAGGATATGTAGGCAACCTCTGAGGCA
The DNA here is from genome assembly GCA_032618575.1 of Nicotiana noctiflora. Classification (NCBI taxonomy): domain Eukaryota; kingdom Viridiplantae; phylum Streptophyta; class Magnoliopsida; order Solanales; family Solanaceae; genus Nicotiana; species Nicotiana noctiflora. Next base: position 9,216 of record JASVEL010003559.1, read on the forward strand.
GGGTGCGGTCAAAAGGTTTTCAAAATGCTTCTTACGGAAAATGCCAGTGGGCAAAAATCTCTCATTACTGCTCACTTGTATTTGCAGTGAAACTCTTCGTGTTCCCGAGCAAAGAGGGGCATCTGTGAGCACATGATTTTTGCCCTAAGCAATAAAATTCCAAAATTAAATAAATAATTTTTTTTGTGCAACTACATGTTTTGATTGAAATAAGGTGCATTTTTATGAGTGAACAATTACATATGAAAATTAAAAAATTTAAAAAATAGGTTGAGAATAAATATCATAAATAAAAGAATTTTAAAAGAAAATTAACAAAAATACATATATACCGGAAAATAAGGAAAAATAGCAAAAAATGGCAAAAGAATATCAGAAAAATTGGAGAAAATAGGAAATTAAAAGAAGTTGAGTAATTGAAAAATAACATAAAAAATAGAGGACAAAATACAACAAGAAAATACAAAAAAATAATAAAAACTACATGAAAAATACAAAAAAATACACAACTGGGCCATTTGTCTAGGCCCAGATACATTGGCCCAGTTAATTAAAGAGAACCGATCCATTTGATCTGATCCGTCCATTTATCTAATCCAACGGTCGAATTTAATTCGGAAATCTAATTAATTTAATATAGTTTTGATGTTGAATCTGACCCGTTCATTCGTTTAATCCAACGGAGGTGAGATTGATTCCCTATTTAAACCAAACGACGCCGTTTGAGGGAGTTTAATCCTGGCCGTTGATCGATGATGATCCAATGGCCAGGAATCATTCATGCGTTACATGTATAAAAGGCCTGGTCTCTCAGAGACCGGCCATTTCATCTCCCTCACTTAACCCTAGCCGCCCTTGATGCTTCTTCTTCCTCTCTTCCCACCTTCGCCGCAATGGAGACTGCTCGCCATACATGGCAGTCTCCGGCCACTCCCTTACCTCAAACCACTCTTATATCACTCCTCTACCCACAACCACCCTGAAAAACCAAGAAAACCCCAAAAGCCCCAAAATCTTAAAAACCCGGTCACCGGAGTTCTTCTCCGGTGACCACCACTTTTGACACTGGTCTCCAAATTAACACCCCAAAATCACCTTCTCTTGATCTATAACCCCATGTAATCCGTTTCCTTCGAATCTTTCTTAATCCTTTCGAATATTCAGAAATGAGTCGCCGGAACCCTAACTCTGACTGACTCAAATCAAACACTACACCAAAGATCCTATCTCTTTCATCTCTGAACCTATTTCTGCTATTAAATCCAATAAAAGACTTCATACTTGAAGTCTTAAATCTGAAAGAAAAAGAAAAAAGAAAACTGGAAAAAAGAAAAGAAAAGAAAAAGAAAAGAACAAAAGAAAATAAGGGGAAGCTCAGGAGACCTGCTAAGCTAAGTCCCCGTCCCTTTTAATTCCTTTTTCAAGCATGGTTTATGTGTAATACTGTTTTTCTTTAATTTCTTCTGATATCTAGTTGCATGTTAGATTAGTTTCTTGTTTGACTATGTTTCTTGTTTCTTAACTTGTTTTCTCCTATTAAGTATGCTCTAGAAGAATCCCTGATTAACTGTCTATTACACTTAACTAGATATGCTCGAGCCTTTTAGGGGTTTTGTTAGTTTTTAACATGAAAATATTCTGAATATATCTTTTATGTCAAGTCTGATATGTTATGCCTAAAATCTGAGTTGTGAAGTTATTTGATTGAAATTCAACCATATTCAAATTTCCCTCTGAGTTTTGGTTAGATGATAAATGATTTTGATTTTGTGGCTATGTGTGCAATTTGATATGAAAGGTTATATTTGTAATAGATTCATGTTGTTAGACTACAATTAAGCTTAATATGAAGGTGATATTGGTTACAGTTGTTTTAGACAATTAATTGGATAATAGACTAACTTTGAAAACATGAAAGTAGTTTAATTAGGTTAAAAATGAAAATGACATAAAAAGTGGTTATATTTGAAATAACAATAGAGTAGCCAGTGTTGAAACTGGCCAACTCTGCAAAATTCTAAGTCTAAATCCAAGTGGCTAGTTCTGGAAAATAGTTAAATTCTTAGTAATAGACAATAAAACTCCAAAATGGCTAAATTTGTAAGTCTTAAACTAGTTTTAATAGGCTATTGAACAACAGTGTCTAATTTTGCAAAATCTAAGTCCAAAATACTGGACTGGCTAAAATTTAAAGGCTTAATCCTTAATTAATAAGTAGGTTAGTCCTGCAAATCAACTCTAGCACAAAAATGAAAAGAATGCCTCTTAAAAGAGGTTAAAATTGAAAAGGAAACTAAGACCCTAATCTGGCTAAGTCTTAAAGACTTATATAACAATGGCCAGAAGTTAAATAAAGGTTAAAATAGAATAACCAGGCCTGGATAAGGTCAGGTAAATAACAATTGATAATAAGGGTATAAAAGAAAATGAAAATGGCATAATTGTGGATTTAATAAAGCCTATGAGGACATTTCAGATATTTAGGCCCAGTATTTCTGCCATATTGCACAAAACAAAGGGTATAATAGACCCAATAAAAAGGCAAATCAGTTAATAACCTTAGCAAATGAGGGTACACTAGTAATACACCTCAAATAGAACCTAATAAAACCTTCCAGCACATGCTCGAAGGCAAATTTGAATCTGAAATGGGTATTAAAGTGTAGTAAATAAAAGAATTAATGGGAGGGAATTAGGAATAACTTTTTCAATTCCCTTCCCTCCCCCCAAAATTTCACCAATTCTATCTATAAATAGGCTTGAATAAAGCTTGAATAGAGGCTGGATTTTTAGGAATTCAGAGATTATAATAAAAACACAAACACTAAGGGTGATTTTCTGGGTTTAGTCGAAGCTTTGCTCTGAAGCTCTGTAGAATTCCTCTGTTATTTGCTGGTTTACTGGGTTTTCTACTGGTCTTCTACTATTGTGTTACTGGGTATTGCTTTGCTGAGTCTGGAATCCTTACTTGACTGTTGGAATTTGATTGTGTTGTTGTGATTCATTCATCTCCATTGCTGTTGCATTACTGCTGTGATCTACCTGCTTATTCTCATCTTCACTCCCGTAAACTCATAAACTTACATTGCTGAATCAGGTACACAGCTGAACTTCAAGCATGTAATTACAGTTGAATTGAAGTGGATGAATAAAGCAAGTTGAATTCTCAATAGCTCTGTTTCTGAATTTATTTCGTATTTAGATTATGACTAGTTAAAACTATAATTCAGTAGGAAATTATTGTATAATTAGTTCATGTGAGACACGAATGAAGGCTGGAAACAATGTAATAGCATAGTAAGTAGATTAGTGTAGAGATAGTGAACATAATCGCCTAGTTAATTAAAGTAGGTTAATAATTAATCTGGGTCATTTAATATAAAAGTAAGCTCGCAACGGGAAGATTAATGTTAATGTTAGCATGTGTGTCAATTAGTTCAATTTTGTACCTGTTAATTCAATCTGGATAGTTCAATAACAATTAAGAAGGTATATGTGAAATTGATAATCAAATATGAAGTCACATATCACATAGTTAGTCGAATGAGTCATATAATTAGTATAAGGTTCAATACAATTAGTTAAATCATCTGAAAGTTATGAGTAGCCGTGATTAGTATATTATCAAGTAATTTAGTATCATTTGAGTAATGACTCTGTTAGTTTTAGCTAATAAGTAATTCGATTCAATAGTTCAAAATAGTTGTTGAAACATAAAAACGAAAGCAGCCTGTTAATTAGACTTCACTCACATTAGACAATTAAGATTTGAAATCGACACTGTAATTATGTATTATTATTTCTCCTCACTGAATAAATACAATTTGAATTTTGTTGTCTTCTGGATCTGAACATCTGTATAAATAATGGATTTTGGGATCTATTTCTCCTATTCGATTCTGTCTGATTTGAGCCTAATAAATATCGAAGGCCCAGAACTATGTAGATTTAAAACTGGGCTTTTGCTGAACATTTTCAGCATGTTTCTGGGTTTTAATACCCAGATACGTTAATTGATATATTAGATATGAGCCCAGAGTCCAGGCCTATGTAATCTAAGAAATAAGGCCTGGACTTAAATTCTGGAAAATTAAACAATTAGGGAAAAACCAAATGATAGAGAATATAGTATATATATAGGATTGAACTATAAAATTAATTGGGATGAGCCCCGCATTAAAGATAAAATAGCGGGGCCCCTATATGAACAAAATAATTATATGATAGACTCGGGAAGGTTGATAGTTAATTTCACAACCCTTCCAAAAAGATTAAAAAGCCGATAGACGATATAGGCGCGATTTTAAAAATATATTTTCCTTAACACGAGTGCACATTTGATGTGACTCAAATCATAAATCTCGGCGAAGCCGAAATGTGTTAAAAGTCACAGGCGTACTGGTTGTGGTGTGACTCGAAATACGTTTTCGCGACGTCGCAATTCGTAAAATATTCAAAGTGAAACACGTGCATATTGTTAAAAAATCATATAATAAATCATCTAAAATCAAGAACGACAATTGAGCGACTGTGCTAAAACCACAGAATCCGGGAGTGCCTAACACCTTCTCCCGGGTTAACAGAATTCCTTATCCGAATTTCTCATTGTGCGGACTGTTAAAATAGAGTCAACTTCCTCGGATTCGGGATTAACCAGTGACTTGGGACACCATTATTTTCCCAAGTGGCAACTCTAAAACTTTAAATAAAATCCCGAACCGATTGTCCTTTATTTGGAAAAACTCTTTCCTCGTTGTTATTATATCCTTTCCCGGGGTATTTATAATATCGAGGTATACCTTAATCTCTTAATTGGGGAAATCAAAAAAAGGTAGTAAAAAGGGAGGTGTGACAAGGACTATGTAGCTCTTGCCATGCCAGAGGACGAGCAGCATAGGTTGGAGAGGTTTTGTAAACTTTAGGCTCCTACTTTCAGTGGTGCAGAGGGCGAGGATGTCCATAATGTCTTGGACAAGTGTCAGAGGATTATTTGCATAGCGGGTCTTCTGGAGATGAGCAGGGTCGCTTTCACTACTATTTAGTTTTCTGGAGCTGCCTTCACTTGGTGGGAGGCGTTTGAGGGACGTAGGCATGTTAGTGCAACACTCCTTACCTGGAAGCAGTTCTTCGTTCTCTTTTTAGAGAAGTATGTGCCGCAGTCTCATAGAGAGGAGCTGTGTAGGGAATTCGAGTAGTTGCCTTAGGGAGAGATGACTGTGACATAATATGAGATTAGGTTCTCAGAGTTAGCTCATCTTGCTATTTGGTTGGTTCAGACAGATAGAGAGAGGATTAGGAGGTTTGTTGATGGCCTCACTTATCAGCTTCATATTCTCATGACTAGGGAGAGGGTGTCTGGTGCTACTTTTGAGAAGGTTGTAGACATTGCTCGAGCGATTGAGTCAGTTCATTGCTAGGAGCAAGATGAGAGGTAGGCCAAGAGGCCTCAAGGATATGGTAGTTATAGTGGTGCTCCTTCGAGAGGTCAGTTGCATCACGGCAGAGGCCATCTATTTAGGCATGCTCAGCCAGATTGTCCAGGTTATTGTGGGGCGTCATCGGTTCAGGGTCCTCACAATTCTTATCAGGGCATGTCATCACTTAGTGCCCTTCCAACTCAAAATTCATCCCGTAAACCATCAGTTCAGGGCTCTTCTATTCCAAGTGCATCTGCTAGTCATTCTGATGTTAGGGGTTCCCATAAGTCATCATCTCTAGTACTCGAGAGTTGCTATGAGTGTGAAGAGATAGGTCATATATGGAGGCAGTGTCATCTTGGGAGTTCATCTCAATAGAGGGGTCAGTCATCGGCTTCAGTACCAGTTGCTTTACCACCACCCACCCAGCTAGTTAGGGGTAGAGGTTAGTCAGCTAGGGGTCGCCCTAGAGGGGGAGGTTGCTCAAGTGGCGGTTAGGCCCATTATTATGCACTTCTAGTTATACTCGATACTATCGCTTTCAACGTTGTTATTACAGGTATTGTTTCAGTTTGCCGCTGAGATGCCTCTATATTATTTAATCCTATTTACACTTATTCTTATATGTCATCATACTTTGCTCATTATTTGGATATGCCCCGTGAGTCTCTTATTTTATCTGTTCATGTATCTACTACGGTGGGTGATACTATTATTGTGTATCATGTGTACCGGTCGTGTGTGGTGACTATTGGGTGTCTGGAGACCCGAGTGGATCTATTGTTGTTATGTATGGTAGACTTTGATGTTATTTTGGGCATGGAATGTCTATCTCTGTGTCGTATTTTTTTGGACTATCATGCTAAGACAGTGGCATTTGCTATGTCGGGTGTGCCACGGATTGAGTGGCAAGGTTCGACTGATTATGTTCCCAGTAGGGTAATTTCATTTCTGAAGGCCCGGTGTATGGTTGGGAAGGGTTGTCTTTCATATCTAGCCTTTGTAAGGGATATAGGTGCAGAGACTCCCAATATTAATTATGTTTCAATAGTGAGGGATTTTATCGATGTGTTTCCTACAGACCTACCATGAATGCCACCGGACAGGGACATTTATTTTTGTATTGATCTGGTGCCGGACACTCAGCCCATTTCTATTCCGCCATATTATGTGGCACCAACTGAGTTGAAGGATTTAAAGGAGCATCTTTAGGAACTCCTTGATAAGGGGTTCATTTGGCCTAGTGTATTGCCTTGGGGTGCGCCGGTTCTATTTGTGAAGAAGAAGGATGGCACGATGAGGATGTGCATTCGTTACAAGCAATTAAACAAAGTAACAATTAAGAAAAAGTATCATTTTCCTCGTATCAACGATTTGGTTGACTAGCTTCAGGAAGCGAGAGTGTTCTCCAAGATTGATCTCCGCTCAGGTTATCACCAGTTTAATATTAGGGGCTCAAATATTCTTAAGGCATCTTTCAGAACCTGATATAGTCATTATGAGTTCTTAGTGATGTCTTTTAGGCTGACCAATGCCCCAGTGGCGTTCATGCATTTGATGAACAGAGTTTTCCGAATGTATCTCGACTCATTTTTCATAGTGTTCATTGATGATATTCTGGTATACTCGCGTAGTCAGGAGGATCACGTGGATCATTTGAGAGTTGTGTTGTAGAGATTGAGGGAGAAGCTTTATGCAATATTCTCCAAGTGTGAGTTCTGGCTCGATTCTGTGGCATTCTTGGGTCACATGGTGTCTAGTGAGAGTATTGAGGTTGATCTGAAGAAGATAAAGGCAGTTTAGAGTTGGCCCAGACCGTCCTCAGCCAAAGAGATTCGTAGTTTTCTTGGGTTGGCGGGTTATTATTGTAGGTTCATCTGGGATTTTCATCTATCGCATCGCCCTTGACCAAGTTGACTCATAGGGGTGCTCCATTTGTGTGGTCGGATGAGTGTGAGGAGAGCTTTCAAAAAATCAAGACAGCCTTGACCACAGCTCTAGTTTTAGTATTGCCATTAGCTTCAAATTCTTATACCGTGTATTGTGATGCTTTAAGAGATGGCATTAGGTGTGTGTTGATGCAGGAGGGTAGAGTTATTGCTTATGTTTCTCGTCAGTTGAAGCCTAATGAGAAGAACTACCCTATTCATGATTTGGATTTGGATGCCATTGTTCACGCGTTGAAGATTTGGAGGCATTATTTGTATGGTGTATCTTGTGAGGTGTTTACTGATCATCGTTTCCTCCAGCACTTGTTCAAGCGAAAGGATCTCAACTTGAGGCAGTGGAGGTGGTTGGAGTTGCTAAAAGGATTATGATATTACTATATTGTACCATCCGAGGAAGGCCAATGTGATGGCGGATGCATTGAGTATAAAGGCGGTGAGTTGGGAAGTTTGGCATATATTCTAGTTGGGGAGAGATCTCTTATAGTTGATGTTCAGGCCTTGGTCAATAGGTTCGTGAGGTTGGATATTTTGGAACCTAGCGAGGTCTTGAATTGTGTGATTTATCGGTCTTACTTATATGAGCACATTAGAGAGCACCAGTATAATGATCCTCATTTGCATGTACTTAAAGACATAGTTCAGCACGATGATGCTAGAGATGTGATTATTGGTGATGATAGGGTGTTGAATATGCAGGACAAGATATGTGTGCACAGTGTAGATGGGCTTCGGGAGTTGATTCTGAAGGATGCCTATAGCTCGCGATATTCCATTCACCTGGGGTGCCGGGAAATGTATCAGGATCCAAGACAACACTGTTGGTGGAGGATAATGAAGAAGGACAATGTGGGATTTGTAGCTCAGCGCCTCAATTTTCAACAGGTGAAGTATGAGCATCAGAGACTGGGTGACTTGCTTCAGTGGGTGGATATTCCATAGTGGAAATGGGAGAGGATCACCATGGACTCTGTAGTTGGGCTCCCAGACTTTGAAGAAGTTCGATGTTATTTGGGTGATTGAGGATTGGTTGACCAAGTTCGTGCATTTCATTCTTGTGTGTTCTACCTATTCTTTAGAGTGGTTGGCAGAGATCTATATCCAAGAGATTGTTTGCTTGTATGGTGTCCCAGTTTCCATCATTTCGGGTAGGGGTACTCAGTTCACTTTGCAATTTTGGAGGTCTGTGCAGCGAGAGTTAGGTACTCAGGTTGAGTTGAGCAGTTTTTCACCATCAGACGAATGGATAGTTCGAGTGCACTATTAAGGTATCACAATACATGTTGCATGCTTATGTCATTGATTTTGTAGGGTCATGGGATCAGTTTCTACCGCTCGCAGAGTTTGCTTATAACAACAGCTACCAGTCGAGTATTCAGATGGCTCCATATGAGGCTTTATATGGGAGGCGGTGTAGATCTCCAATTGGTTGGTTTGAGTTGGGTGAGGCTAGGCTATTTGGGAAAGACTTGGTGCAAGATGCCTTAGACAAGGTGAAGACGATTCAGAAGAGGCTTCGTACAGCATAGTCGATACAAAAGAGTTATGCTGATAGGAAGGTTGGGGATATGTCCTACATGGTTGGTGAGAAGGTTCTATTAAAGGTTTCACCCATGAAGGGTGTTATGAGATTTGGGAAGAAGGGTAAGTTGAGTCCTCGGTTCATTGGGATTTTTGAGGTGCTTCAGAGGATTGGGGGTGGCTTATGAGCTTGCTTTGGCACCTAACTTGTCGAGTGTACATCCGGTATTTTATGATTCTATGCTCCGGAAGTATATTGAGGATATGTATCATGTTCTAAATTTTAGAACGGCTCAGTTAGATAGTGATTTGACTTATGGTGTGGATCCAGTGGCTATTTTGGAGCGTCAGGTACGAAAATTGAGGTCAAAGGATATAGTTTTAGTGAAGGTGCAGTGGAGAGGTTGGCCCGTGGAGGCAGCAACCTGGGAGACCGATCGGGAGATGCGGAGCAGATATCCTCACCTGTTTGAGGCTTCAGGTATGTTTCTGGACTTGTTTGAGGATGAACATTTGTTTAAGAGGAGGAGGATATGACGACCCGTCCACTCATCTCATGAGTTAGCGCTCCATTTCTCCCATTTTGCTTCTTACTGCTTTGTTTATTAGTTCTATATATGACCGGGTTAGTTGGATCGGGTTCGGAAAGACTTTGGTATGATCTGAGATACTTAGTCTCTTTTGAGGAAGCTTAAGTTAGAAAAGTCAATCGGATGTTGACTTATGTGTTAGAGGGCTCGAATGTGAGTTTCGATGGTTTGGATAGCTTTAGGAGTTGATTTAGGACTTAGGGACGTGATCGGAATGTGTTTTGAAGGTTCAGAGTATATATTTAGGCTTGAATTGGCAAAGATGGAATTTTGGCATTTTTTGGTTGATAGGTGAAATTTTGATATAAGGGTCGGAATGGAATTCTAGGAGTTGTACTAGTTTCGTTGTGTCATTTGGGATGTGTATGCAAAATATCAGGTTATTCGGACGTGGTTTGGTAGACTTTTCTATCAAAAGTGTAATTCGGAAGATTTTGGAACCTTAGGCTTGAATTCAATGTGTTTTGGTTGATTCGATGTGGTTCGAGGTATATTGAGGATTGGTTCAAGTCACAAAGTATTATATGATGTGTTTGGATTTTGGGATAGGTCCGACGGGCCTCGAGGTGATTTCGGATGGTTGGCAAAAAGTTTGGAAGTTGGTCTTGGCAGCTGAAGATATTCCGTTGCTGTCATAACCACAGCTGTGGTTAGGGGACTGTAGGTGCGGTCTCGCAGAAGCGAGTTTGGAGTCGTAGAAGCGTAAAGAGCCTAGGAGGGCAGGAACCACAGAAGAGGTTGAGGAACCGCACATGCGATGGCGCAGGTACGGATGAGGCATCGGAGATGCAGATTTTGGCCACTTAAGTGAGGACTACAGATACGACGCAAAAGTGGTGCCGCATGAGCGAGGATCTGGACCGCAGGTGAAAAAATCCTGGGCCAGAAGGTATAACTTATTTCCTTCATGAATTTTTAGATTATTCCACCATTTCTTAATTGGTTTTGGAGCTTTTTTGCGAGATTATGAAGAGGGATTCAAGGGATATCGTCTGGAGGTAAGATTATTGAACCTAAACCTCATTTCTATGGTATTATTTCACGGATTATAGGTATGATTATGGAAATTTAAGGGTTAAAAAGTGGGGAAACTAGGGCTTGGTATTGGAGACCTAGACTTGAGGATTTGAGGGGCCATTTGTGGTCGGATTTTAGGACTTTGATATATATGAAATCGTGGGAAGACGAGAACCTATAGATGTAACTTCCACCGAATTCTGAGATGTGAGTCTAGGGGTCGGGTTTGGTTAATTTCGGGATTTATGTGTTGAATTGATTACTTGCGCATGGGCTTCATCCCCTTAGCATATTTTGACATCGTGATTCTGATTTTTGATAGATTCGACATGACTTGAGGCCGACTTGAGGGACAAAGGCATTGCGGGCTATAGTTTGGACTAGATTGAGGTGAGTAATGGTTTTACATGTTGTCCCAAGGGTATGAAACCTCGGATTTCATATTTTTGTGCTATATTGAGGTGATGCACACACTAGATGACGAGCGTGGGGTCGTGCATCGTTGGAGATTATGACTTAGTCTGTCCCGACTGATTATTTTACCGCGTATTTGATTGAACATTTTTGCTATCATCATGTCTTGGGCAGAATGCCATATCTGGGCCTCGTGCCAACTATTTGGACCCTTAGGTGATTTTTATTGATATTTCCTCTCCATTTTGACTTTATACTTGTAATCAGTCATGCTATATTCTACTATTTTCATAACTTAGGCATATTTACTCTGTTGAATACATTAAATGATAATTTGGGATAAGAATCATGTTTTTACTATTGCCCGAGTGGCTTATAAGATTCTGACTGAGTAAGGCCGAGGACCTGTGTTGTGAGGATACACTAATTGTGAATATGAGGTCGAGGTCCTAAGTTGTATGCCAAGAGGTGGCTTGATATAAGTCCAAGAGCCTATTGATTATGCCACGAGATGGCTTGATATTACTTTTGGACTGTAAGGGGCTCCTTCTGGAGTCTGTACACCCCAGTGAGCGCAGGTACCCATTGTGATATAAGATATATCCCTAGGGGTTTGTGTTGTTCCATGTGCTGCCCGAGGGGCTGATTCTGTTGGTATTGTGCCCGAGGGGTGATTCTTTATGTGTTTATCTTTCTAGCTTCCTGTCATTAACTTGCTTAACTGTTAAAATGGTAATTTAAAGAAGCTTAAACTGAACTAAGGTGATTTTGTATGTTCTATTTAATTGCTTTTACTAGCCTTGTACTGCTTCTTTGTTTCATGTTGATGTGCCTTTACGTGATTTTTATCGCTCAATCTTCATTTATTATTACTCCTCACTGAGTTGGAGTACTCACTTTACTCCCTGCACCTCGTGTGCAGATTCAGGCGCTTCATGTCCTGCTTGCGGGGGTTGAGAGCTTCGAGCAGATTTCAGAGTTCACTAGGTAGTTGCTCTGTATTTGCAACCTAGTGCTTCTCCCTCTATCTTTTTTCCTCTTGTTTTAGTTCAGCAATAGACTATGTAGACTTTTCCTATCTTTAATCGATTAGTAGATGCTCGTGACTGGTGACACCCTAATGTCGGGCTATGTCTATTCCCCAAATTGCATTATCCACCTTTATTTTGGGATTTTTATTATGTTAAAGACTTGATTTTTATTATTTTAGTTGCTTAAAATGAATTGGGTGCGTGTCGGCTGGCCTTATCTTAATTAGAGGCGCCATCACGATCGGTCTGGGTTTAGGTTTGTGACACATGAGAATTGGTATGAATTACTAGATTATAAATGGACAATGAGTGCTTTCTTGATACTAAATTGTTATTTGTAGATAGGGTCGAGTGCGTCGGTAGTAAATAAATGCATCTATAGTTTGCGCCATTCAACCCTTATATAGTACACACTTTAATATTATGTTGTACCAGACCGTACAACCTCGACATAATGTGTGCATGTTATTTATTTGGAACTTCCCGTGATTTACACTGCTTGAATGCTTGAAATGTAAGTTGTTACATGATATGATAGAAACTTGACATCTTGTTTATGAAAGAATATCTTAGTTCTATATGGTCTTAAATTGTCGTTATTATTCATGCTACTCATGCTTAGAGTAACACTTAAATTATATTATTATTGATTGTAGTAAGTGTTAAGTCGACCCCTCGTTACTACTTCTTCAAGGTTAGACTCGATAATTACTAGGTACATGTTATTTATGTACTCATACTACGATTTTGTACTTGGTTGTACAGGATCTGAGGCATGTGCATCTAGCTACCCGTCCAGCACGCATTCCTGATACCTGATCGAGATCTTATGGTGAGCTACCCAATTTTGAGCCGTTCAACAGCATGCCGGAGTCTCTCTTTTTGTATTCCTCTCTATTTTATTTTAGGCAGTAGGGTAGTTGTATTTTTCACATTCTACTAGTTGCCCTCGTACTTGTGACACTAGATCCTAGCATACACATTAGCATACTATTAGTTTTAGGTTTTATTCCAATTATATTGATTCCCTTCACTCTTTCCCGATTCAGTTGTTATTAATCGATTCTTTCATCATTAAGTTAAATAAATGTTGAGAGTGTTTATTTAAAGGAATGAGAACTCACTAGTTCATTAAATTTGGCTTGCCTAATAACAGTGTTAGGCACCAACACGTCCTATAATGGAATTTGGGTCGTGACAACATGCTATCAGGGTACTAATGGAGTCTTTCGGATCGGTACAGAGACGTCTGTACTTATCTTTGAGAGGCTAGGGTGTTAGGAATTACTCTTTATTCATATTCTATTGTGCAGTTGATGGTATACTAAATTTCCTTCCTATTCTCTCACAGATGGTGAGGACATACACGGAGGACATTCCAAACCCAAGAGGAGCCAATCCCCTCTTTGCTAGAGGCTGGGGGAGGGAACCAGCTTGAGGTAGGGGACGATGGCATCCTAGAGCTACCCCATTTGCACCACCAGCGGATCCTGCAAGAGATCCTATTACTGAGGAGCAAAGTGAGGTTCCTGCAGAAGAGCCTGCCTTGATAATTGGTAAACAAATATAGACGGCTAAACTCACTTACTTGAGAAGTTGTATGAATCACTTGATTATGAATGGACAATGTGTGCTTCCTTGATAATACATTTTTATTTGTGGATTGGTCGAGCGCCTCGGTAATATAGATACATCTATGGTTTGTGCCATTCGATCCTCTGGCAATGCACCATTTAATATTATATTGGACCGGACCGTACAACCTCGGTATAATGTGTGCGTGTTATTTATTTGGAACTTCCCGTAATTTATAATGCTTAAATGCAGTAAGGTAATTTTATTTTGTACATTATGCATGTTACATTGTTATTCATGTCTATTCTATTTCAGGCAGTAAGGTAATTTTATTTTGTACATTATGCTAGTTGCCTTTGTACTTGTGATACTAGCTACTAGCACACACATTAGTAGACTATTATTTTTGGGTTGTATTTATATTATTATGATTCCCTTTATTCTTTCCTCATTCAGTCGCCTTATAATTTGTTAATTATTGATTGTTTTAAATTTAAGTGAAGTAAATGTTGAGAGTGTTTATTTAAAGTTATGAGAACTCACTAGTTGATTAGGGTTGATTTGCCTAACAACGGTGTTGGCCGACATCACGATCCACAATAGAGTTTGGATCGTGACAAGGGAGAGCGTGAGGAGAGGCATTTTACCCCGGACGAGGCGAGGCGTAAGTCCCACGAATCTTTAAATTTTACTAATTTCAACAATTCTAAGATAGTATAAAATAAAAAAATAATTATGAATATTATAATAAAATCATAAAATTATAATAAATAACCTATTTAAAATATTTATAAGTTATAATTCAACTATGAATAATACGAAAAATATGACAGACCATAATATGCAAATTAGCAGCAACGTCGTTACAACTCAAACATCAAAAGTAATGTATTTGATATGAAATCTTACATGTATCTCTTAAGGAGTAATGAATTTTGAAAGAATTTCGATATTATAGTTTGATATTTTTTTATAAATAATCCTTTTATTTAATATGCTTTCTACTTGAAAGAAAATTTATATAAACTATAATTCACAATTTAAATATTATTCTCTAGGATTATTTATTTTTAAGTTTCAACAAGTTAATAAAATGACACATAATTCATCATACAATACCATGATAACTGATTATGTAAATAGTTAATAGCTAATACTGAATTATTAAATTAATAAGTATTATATCTCGTAAACGTGAAAAAAATATTTAGAAAAATAATTATAAAAAATTATGTCTGTTATATAATAAAGACATAACAAAAGTTAAAAATAAGTTTTTTTAAATGAAATATTTATTTAAAATTAACTATCATAGCAGCCTTAGTGGATAACGTGCAATAATTTTTATTTTAGCTATGGTGTAAAATTCTCTCAACTTAATGATTTATGATTAAGAAAAAAGTAATTTTGAATAGCAAGCGATTTACTATGAAAATTTGAAGATTTAAAAGGTTAGTTACATATAATTGCATAAAGTTCTATTATTCAAGCCTAGTACGCTGGGCATGAGTGTGTCCGGAGCGTAAGCCTCGATGGTCGAGGTGTAAGTCTTACGGAACTAAGCCCCACACATAAACTCAAGGGCGTATTAGGAGTGCTCCGCCCTGGAGCGAGTCCTAGACAAATCCCGATTCTGCCTTTTAAAACAGAGACACTAATTAGGATCAATCTGAAGAGTCCGATTCCACTTCTTCTATTCGATTCTAGTCTCTTGATCAGCGCTTTCAATTGCCATTTTCTTATTGTCTTTAGCACTTTGAAAATAGATGTTTTTTCCTACTTATACGATATATGAAACCTTATTACCAAAGATGTGCATATTTCTATTATTACCCGTTATGTTTATATTTTTCCTACAAAATTTATATCATTCATTAAATATTCATATTAAGAGTTGATTCCTTCCAAATTAGGCGTCTACAATCTGGGATAAATATTTGAATAACTTATTCCTTCCAAATTAGGCGCCTACAAATTTGGGACAAAATATTTTTTCATATTCACATCAGATTCATCCACACTACTAACTGAAAATTCAGCAAAAATCTTTGCGTCCATCTCCAAATCAGGTATCAACTCTCTGTCATTGATCCGAACAAAAAGGTCATCAAAAATCAATACTGTCGAGCAAATGTTGAGTTTGATGCTGGTTTTCTCTGATTTATGGGGCTGCTTTCGCTGAATTTTTGTTGCGTTTGATGATTTTCATGGGTTTTTTCACGGCTAAAGTTGGTTGGTTTCCATGAGGGAAAGGGAGGAGTTCTTGTTCTTGGCCTTGGCGGGAGTGAGCTGATACGCAGCTGCTTAGGTCAACAAATTTTCTACAAAAAGTCTACAAATAAACTACAATTAGTAATTTAAGTATGTATAAAGCGATATTATTTTAAGGGTATCTACAAATTACTACATTTATACTATAATTAAACTGCAACCTATGTTGAAAAAAAAAAGTTGACTACAAAATTTTTTCCTAATCTACAAATTTTCTATAAATAAACTACAAACCAGTGTACGTATGTATAAAGCAGTATTGGTTTGAATGGTATCTACAAAATTACTATATTTATACTACAATTAAACTACAATTTATGTTAGAAAAAAATATTGACTATAATATTTTCTCTTCATCTATAAATTTTCTACAAATAAACTATAAGTTAGTTTAAGTATTGTATAAAGCAGTATTCTTTTTAAAGGGTGTCTACAAAATTACTATATTTATACTACAATTAAACTACAATCTATGCTGAAATATTATGAGTCGTATCTACAATTGCATGGGAAGATTTGCCCTGCTTTTTTTGTGGTTTTGCTGATAAAATACCCATATTTTTATAGAATTCACCAAAGAATGGTACTCGTTTTAGCAGCAAAATAGTGTTAAACCGTTTGTTTTACTTATTTTCATTTTTGACTTTTCCAAAAGACATAATGGCTCTCTGTTATCTTTTAAACTGTTAAGTATACATCAGTGATGTGAAAAAGCATAACACAATCGATGTGGAATTTTGTTTGGTTCCAGAAAAGGGAAAATGGTGGGTATGGGTAAAAACGTGGGTGGGGATGAGGGGTAAGGAGAGAGAAGCGTGGGATATATGGATACGTTTAATTAAGGAGTAAAAACTGGCCATTAATTAGATATGGATACCATTAATTAAGGAATAAAAACAACTCATTAATTAGACCCTTAATTAAGTATGATATAGGAATGGTACTTTGGTATACTAAATGTAATTTACTCAAACCTTAAACATGCAGGGTAAAAAAAATTCCTATATGGTATAGGAAAATAAAAATTCCTTGAAAATAATTACGTTAATAGGAACATTTGTTGTTGTCTTCCTTCGTTTGTCTTTTTAGAACTGGGCTTTCTGGTGTGCTCATATTCCTAATTTTTTGGATGAAATTCAAAATAGTCAGATTTACAATTGATCGTTCAAAAATATCCTAATTTTAAAAATAATTAAAATTTAGCCACTTTTCATACAATATACTAGAGCCAGCAAAGTATACGGGTCCAGCATAATATGCTGGAGATACACGAGTATACCAAACTCCAATATATTATAATAGACCAGTCTCAGTTGAAGCAATATAGTTACTATTTTTCATTGACTTAGTAAAAACTAGCTATTTCTGAGATCCAAAAACTAACTATACCATGCTATTTTGTCCATCAGGAAAAAGTTTCTTTGTTTTCTTTTTGTGTAATTAGATACATACTGTATAAGATAAGTTTGTTTAGCTAATGAGATAACTTTCAACCGTAAATGCATGAGATATAGAATACCCCAAGAAACCTCAGAAGAGTAGGCTCTCAATTTTGGGAGATGGTACTATCTTCATTTTTATAATCCAATCAGCGTCAGTTTCAAGCATCTAGTCTCCGACATCTTGTGTTGAAATCATTATTATAAAATCGCTTTACTGCTATAATTAAATGAGTCTGTTTACCACCATTCTGCAAGTGCCAAAAACTAAACAAAATTCCTGTAAAACTTGAAGGACAACAAATTTGCTATGGACGATAAACTTTTTCCTCAAGATGACGTTAAAACGAAGATGCAGAGGGCACTTGTTCATATGATAAAATCAAATACTAAGCTTTACACTGCATACGACAACAAAATTAATGGTGACAAAGTGAACTGTACAGAACCTGACGAGGAAATCTCCCAAGTCATTTACAAGGGAAAAAACGTAATGACTTGCAACATTTTAAGCAAGGTAGTTGTATATTTGAGGATTGTTTTTGTCCCGTTCCAGGTACTCCCTATCTATGAGGCTTTCAATCCTTTTCTTCAGATCAGCTGGTTTTATTGGGAACTTAAGCTGCTCCAACAAAATATGAAACATGCAATTAGTTCAAAACAGATCAATCCCCCAACCCTTAGGTCCAGTACAAATTGCCGAGAGCTTTTCATGAATAGTTTCTATGATTCAACCATGGTATAGTACAAATCACTCTGCAAATGACAATAGATGCTTTACTTGTACTCCAACTAATTGAAATGCTTAAAATCTTCTTTCAATTATCAGGAGTTGGTGTCTCATATTTATTCCACTACTTGGCAACTCATATCAAAAGCACCAGTATAGTGGCAAAAATATACTTAGATTTCTTGCAAATGATTTAACACTTCAAAATATTTTCCCCGCAAACATTAATCAGTTAATAGAAACTTGACTATGGTAAATGGAGTACAAATGATTTGACAATATTTACTTGAGTAGGAAAGATAAGAGTACAAACTTGAAGGTATTAACTATTAGAGTCAAAAGAATTCATAGTATTGCTGTTTTAGGTGTGCATGAGAACATATCCTAACTAGCAGTAATCTCGTCGAATCATATTGACAACAATAAAGTCTTGATAAGCAGAAAGGGAAGTCTTTTTCGTCATCAACTTCAGAGAAGGTGCAGACTAACCAGCTAAAGATACATTGGATCAAATGTAAACTCGCCATTGATAAAGGCGAAAATAGTTGAATCAAAATAGGAAATAAAATAAAGCTGTAATAGACAAAAGTTACCTAAATTATTTGGCAAATAATAAGGTGCTACTGATATCGTCCTTTCTTTCTACACCAACTTGGTACAATTGTCTCAAGTGATATTTTCTCACACATTACCATTCCCAGCATGACAATGGTTCTCTCGACCTTATACGTCCCGAAGTGACAAGCCGTTAACCTAAATTGCAAGTAGGTACATCACTAGCTTCATGCTTTCTATTGGTAGTAGATTTTCTCATCCTCAATGTTACCAATTATCTTTTCAGTAATAAATATTTGCCTCCAAAAAACAGTAATTATATTTGCTTTACTGAACAAGATATAGGTAACTGTTTGGACTTGTATAAAATAATTTTAGTTGCTACTTTAAACTGAAGGTTCATTATTTAAGTTCATCAGGAAAATCTTTTAGTTAACTTGTGCTCAGATCTCTAATACCTGTCAGGCACCAGAGTACTAAATGGGATGGTTCCCACCATAGATAAAGAAAACCATAGAGATAATAAATAGGTTTAAACTCGAAGATTCAGTGTTATTTTCAATTATGCTTTCATTAAAAAACCTTTTGTCTTCTCAAAAAAGCAGAATGACATTTTATTTGAGGTGAAAACAGTACAGGCATGCTTACACACACCTCAACAATGTATCGGTTACCTGCTACCTCTTACTTGACAGGTAAGCATCACTCCACCACACAAAATTAGGCAAAGGGAAAAATTCCCCTATTGTCACCTCTGTATCGATTCGATCCTTGGTTCCCAAGAATATTACTTCAATTCCTCGACCCTTAGGCCAGACATATACTATATAATTGTACTTTAAATTAGCGAAAGACTTAGTTAAAACATGTGCTCAGCTTTCCAATACCTATCAGTTATCCCCTATTGTGCTCAGCTTTCAAACTCTAATCAGTTAATCCTATGTCCGAATTCAGACCACATTCAGTATGCTAGTTACACTTCTTGTTAGTTTGATAATATTACTCCCTCCGTTTTATAGTAGATGAGGTAGTTTGACTCGATTCGGAGTATAAGAAAAAAAAGAAGACTTTTGAAATTTGTGGTGTTAAAAGCTTTAAGGAGTAAAAGTTTTGTGGGGCCGTGCCATTTGTGAGACTATAAAAGCTTCTCACTAGGGTAAATGGGTAAAATGAAAAGTGTAAAGTTGAATTATTTTCAAATTTAGAAATATTTCATTTATTTTGGAGCAAACTAAAAAGAAAAGTACATCATAGTAAATAACCCTAATCTCATATATATATATATATATATATATATATATATATATATATATATATATATATATATATATGGTTCATTGTACCATTGTCAATATTAATCAATAATATTTTCTTTCTCACATGATATCAGAGATAGTGAGAAATTTATCGTTGTGCATCATTCCAGCGACTTCCAGGAAGAAAGACCTCATCGCCGTGCACTTTTTCGGCGACTTAAGAGGTTGTCCACAAAAAAATGATTTTTCCTTAGTGTTGTGCAAAATACAACACCACTACAAGATCCTTAAGACAGAAGCGATCAAACCCCAGAAAAAATCTCCGAAAACTGCCCTTCCGCGCGCCCTCACATGCCGGTCAGAGGAGGGTTTCCACCGGCGCGTCTGTCCAACGTGCCGATGCGTGTGCCTGTTTCCGGCCATTTTTTGGACGACCTTCTTCGGGACAGCCCTATTGCGAAGCTTTTCCGAGCCCGTCCATCAAATTTACATCAAATTCCGACGACCTTTTTGTTTTCCGGCGAGCCACAGTGTTTCGGGTGAACAATAACTGTGAAACAGTATTTCCAGACAATATTCTGACATTTTCCGGGGTGAACATTGTAATGTCATTCTTATTAGAAGCCTTAGACTCGCAGCTCTTTGGATCAATACATTGAATCCGATCCACATGATTTCTTTACCGGACTATATTGAGTTTCTTCAGTACAAAGCGCGTAAACAGACATCTGGATTAACCTCCGTTGTTCCAACAAATAGTAGCATGACTTGTGTTTCCCAATCTACACCCTCTAAGTCTTGAATCATTGATTCATGTGCATCTGATCATATTTTTGGTAACAAATCTCTTTTCACTAGTATTTTATATTCTCAATCTCTTCCAACAGTCACAATGGCCAATGGGTCTCAAGCCATGGTAACTACAATAGGTCAAGCAAGTCCACTTCCTTTCTTACCTTTAGACTCGGTTCTTTAGGTTCCTGGTAGTCATTTTAATCTCATGGTTGTTAGTCACCTAGCGAAAACACTTAAATCATCTTTTTTATTTCTTGATGACCTTATTTTTATACAGGAACGTAATACGAGGCAGATCATTGGTACATCACGTGAATCAGATGGACTTTATTACATTATACTAGCAAAATCACATGGACTCGCATCTTGTCTTCCTTCAATAACTTCTCCCGTTACTCATTCACCAGATTTATTACATAAACTGTTAGGACATCCTAGTTTGTCAAAACTTCAGAAAATATTACCTGGATTATCTCACTTGTCCATTCTAGAGTGTGAGTCATCTCAGCTCGGTAAGCATACCCGCTCCCATTTCCCGCGGCGTCTTGATAATCGAGTAGAGTCACCTTTTACTTTAGTCCATTTATATGTTTAGGGTCCTAGTCGGGTCAGTTCTACCTTGGATTTCCGCTATTTTTGTCAATTTCATTGATGATTATTCCAGGTGCACTTGGATATTTTTGATGAAAGATTGATCTGGAGTTGTTTCCTATTTTCCAAACCTTCCACGCTGAAATTCAAAATCAATTTGAGGTTTCTATCCACACATTTCGAAGTGATAATGCCCTTAGAATACTTGTCTTCGTCGTTTCAGCAGTTTATGAACTCACATGGGATCATTCATCAAACATCTTGTCCGTACATATCCCAACAAAATGGGGTAGCTAAAAGAAAGAATAGTCATCTTATTAAAATGGCTCGTACCCTACTCATACAATCTCATGTTCCGCTATGTTTTTAGGGGATGCAGTTCTTACATCTTACTATTTTATTAATCGTACGTCATCTTCAGCTATCTAGAATCAAGTTCCATTCTCTGTCATGTTTCACCACTTACCTTTGTTCTCTCTTTCACCCATCGTCTTTGGGAGTACGTGCTTTGTTCATGACCTTACTTAAGGAAAAGATAAGTTAGCTCCCCGTGCTCTTAAGTGCACATTTCTGGGTTACTCGAGAACGCAAAAGGATATTGATGTTATTCTCCTGACCTTTCAGCTATTTCTTATGTCTGCTGATATTACCTTCTTTGAAACCCAATCATACTTCACAGGTCCAGTTAATCAATTAGATATTACGGAGGTGCTACCAATTCCTTCATTTGGAGATCTTCCTCCATAGTTCCACCAACTACAGTTCCAGTTGCAGCACCACCACCTAGTCCAGTTCAACCAACTATAGCTCTAGTGCCACCACCCACTCCAGTTCAACCTTTTACAGCTCTACCATTCCTGACTTATCATCGGCGTTCGCGCCCAGCATCAGGCCCAGCTGATTCACGTCCTGCACCTGACTCTGCTAATACTGCGGACTTGTCTCCTCTTAATCAACCGATTGCACTACGAAAAGGTATACGGTCCACACTTAATCCTAATCCTAATTATGTCAGTTTAAGTTACCATCGTCTGTCATCATCACAATTGTGCATTTGTGTCGTCTTTGTCCTATGTTTCCATCCCTAAGTCTACAGGTGAAGCATTGTCTCATTCCAGATGGCGACAAGCTATGATTGACGAGATGTCAGCTTTATATACGAGTGGTACTTGGGAGCTTGTTCCTCTTCCTTCGGGTAAATCAACTGTTGGTTGTCGTTGGGTGTATGCAGTCAAAGTTGGTCTAGATGGCCAGGTTGATCGACTTACGGATCGTCTTGTTGCCAAAGGGTATACTCAGATATTTGGACTCGATTACAATGATACTTTCTATCCCGTGGCTAAAATTACAACTGTCCACCTTTTTCTATCCATGGTTGTTGTTCGTCATTGGCCTCTCTATCAGTTTGACATCAAGAATGTTTTTCTTCACGGTGACCTTGAGGATGAGATTTATATGGAGCAACCACCTAGTTTTGTTGCTCAGGGGGAGTCTAGTGGCCTTGTATGTCGGTTGGGCTAGTCCTTCTATGGTCTAAAACAGTCTCCTCGAGCCTGGTTTGCTATGTTCAGCACAGTTATTCAGAAGTTCGGCATGACTCGTAGTGAAGCAGATCACTCTGTATTTTATCGACATTTTGTTTCAAATCTCTGTATTTATGTGGTCATTTATGTTTATGATATTATTATTACTGGCAATGATCAATATGGTATTAGTAAGTTGAAGCAACATCTCTTTCAGCACTTTCAGACTAAGGATCTGGGCAGATTAAAAAATTTTCTGCATATTAAGATCGCTCAGTCTAGCTCAGGCATTGTAATCTCACAACAGAAGCATGTCTTAGATATTCAGGTTACAGTCCTGTTGACACTGATGGATCCGAATTCTAAACTTCTGCAAGGATAGGGAAAGCCTCTTTAGGAATCTTGCAAGATATAGGCGATTGGTTAAGTAAATTAAATTACCACACAGTGACTAGACCTGACATTTCATTTTTTTTAGCGTTGTCAGTCAGTTTATGAATTCTCCCTGTGATAATCATTGGGATGTAGTTGTTCGCATTCTTCGGTATATAAAATCAGCTCCAGGCAAATTGAGGATCGAGGCCATGAGCAGATCGTTAGATACTACATCTGGATATTATGTCTTCTGAAAGACGTTCTACATCTTCGGTGCCTTGAAATAGCAAGAAACAGAATGTGGTTGCTCGGTCTAGTGCAGAAGCAGAATATCGAGCAATGGCTATGGTCTTCGTATTAGTTATATATGTAACAAGCTCGGTACATATGATTTATATGCATCAGCTTGAGAGGGAGTGCTAGTTTGATAGTTAAATAGTAGTAAATAACCCTAATCCCATACATATTAGGAGTAGGACATGTATTTCATATATATATATATATATATATATATATATATATATATCGGCTCATTGTATCATTGTCAATATTAATCAATAATATTTTCTCCCGTGCTTTCTCACAGTTCTCAACCTTGTGCAGAGTTCGGGCATCAAAATCCACAGGGTGGGAGTGGTATTAGGCAGCAGATTCACTCTCCAGCAAAAGAATTAACAAGTACTCAGTTACAGAACAGGATCAAAAGTTCCATTACCTGCTGAAAAAGTTCAGTTATCAAAAGGGTATGACTTAGCACTTTTCTGGTCTTCATTATCCTAACTATTGCAGCATCAACCTGCATACAGGAGAAAAGATTGGATAAAATGGACAGCAAAGAACATAAATCTCAAATTTTCCCTTCAATATTTCAACAGTCCATGTAGACAATTTTATTTACTGATTAATTTTGGCCAAGAGCCATGTCAGACAACTTTGTTTTCCTGACTATTTTGGCCTTAGAGATAAATAGCAACGTCGAGATACCAAGAGTAATTAGTCCAGGAAAATGATGACATACGAAGAATACATTGTTCAACCAAGCAGCAACATGTCAGTTAAAAGACAAATTTGTGATGCAGTCTATCTTGTCAGTTAAAAATGCTACAGCAAGTTTT
The DNA here is from genome assembly GCA_032618575.1 of Nicotiana noctiflora. Classification (NCBI taxonomy): domain Eukaryota; kingdom Viridiplantae; phylum Streptophyta; class Magnoliopsida; order Solanales; family Solanaceae; genus Nicotiana; species Nicotiana noctiflora. The sequence goes on from JASVEL010003559.1 coordinate 33,377, forward strand.
ATTCAACTGACACTAGCTCTGATTGCACAACACTTGAAATATCAAAGCAGAGAGGGGAGAAATAAACGAGCAAACCTGATATTGTCGGTCCTGAAATACTCTTTCAGTGGTGCTCGTGTTCTCCTCTACTGTTTCCTTCATCTGGATGGCATTTACCTGTATAAATATATGGATTGTTAGCTTTGATGTCTAGCAGGAATAGCAAATGACTTATACAAATCACATCTTTATCTCATATATTTGTCAAGAGCTGCAGAGCGCACTTTTTTTCTTCTCCTTCTGAAGAAAAGACGCACTTTAACACCTCAGGCTTTGAGGTGGGCATCATAATCAATTATCATATATCTGAAAACAACCAAAAGAATATACCTTTATGCGATAAAGCGGAGCAGTAAATTGATCATTGAACACAAAAGTATCGTCATCCTCGACATCTCTTCCTTTTGGAATCTATAAGATCAATTTTATTTTCAAAACCATACGGAAAAACATCTACATATAAGAAAAAAAATACCAAAAATAAGAAAAATCTCCACCTAACACTGACCACACACCTTCTGGAGAACACGAACTTTACCACATGCAAGAGACTGTAGAGTCCTCCTCAGCTCTTTATCCTCAATTCCAGTTGCTTCCTTGATATCTTGAAAGCTAAGCTTTTCCGCATCATTAAAAAGCATTAGAGCAACAGTCTGCAGAAAGAACGGACAAAGTCACAAAACGACCAAATAAGATACCCGTAATGATATGCAAAGTAAGGAACACTGTAATACTAACAACGCAAGAAAATACCAACCTGAAATAGAGAAACTGCGAGCTCCTTTTTACCTTTTGGAAATTCAGCTTTCAGAACACAGTGGCCCAATGAATTTTGCCACATCAAACGCCTACCACTATACTTGCTCAAGTAGAATTCCTTGAAAATATCCTGCAGAATGGATATAACAAAATGTGAAGTGATAGAAATGCTAAATGGTGTCTGAGGAACTAAATATAAGCAAAATGGTGGCAAACCTGATAGACATTGAGTTCATGGGGAAGCCGAACATCCATAGGCGGATAGGTTGGCCAGTACCTGTAGCACAACCAGCATAAAAGAACTTCAAATTTTGTGAAGGGACAGACCACAGAGAGCTCAAAATTCCTAGATATAATAAGTGATGGAATGTTCAGCAGAGCTATCAGCTTACCCCATCGTTAAAACATGGACACTCATCTCGATCCCTGTTGGGAGTTTAGTTCTGGCTTGGGAAGATTGCTTGAAGGATTCATTTATCTCTTTTGACAATTCAATGTCCTGGATAAATGGTTTTGAAGCATTAGAAAAACAAAAATGATGATCTAAATACACGTGATTATGCATGTCTGACAGCAAATTTCTCCATTGAAAGATAATTCCATACACTCATCTCTATTAGAACCTATTGATGCATTTTTTCTCAAAGATATCAGTCAAACTATTGTAATTAAGCATTGTAAACAGAAAAATCGCAGGGGTATCAGACTAGGACTATGGGGATGAAGTTGAGAAAGGATAATGCTGACATAGGGTTTCAAGGCCATCAAAGATCTGTCAGTAACAAAAAACGGAAAGACGAACAAGACAATCTGATGTTCAGTAAAACCACTTTATGGCAGGCATAAAGTTGGAAAATGTTGTTTGCTAGATAAAATCATTTGGGAAATGTTAAAACCTGCTTGCATGTTATTTCTCAATTGATACAACAGTATTTCCCGACTCCAACCTCAAAACGCTGAACAAAAAGTTCATGTATTGGTCATTTTGGAATCGAAAAGGGTCAAATATACCTCTGTACTATTCGAAATAGTTTAACTATACCCTTCATTTGAGTGTCCGTTCAATTAAAACCTATGTTGCGCGGACTCTTCAAAATGTAGCCGCACCCGTGTCGGATCCTTCAAAATGCACTACTTTTGGAGGATCCGACACGTATCCGGCCACATTTTTGGAGAGTCCAAGCAACATAGATTAAAACCCTTCCCATTAGACGATTATTTACCCCTGATTTGAACGGCGGGAAACGTGGCAAGCTCAGATGCAAATAACCCACCCCCAATTTTAATACCCGATATTTACGGAACCCACCCCTTTTTTTAAACTCATTACCCAACCCATTCCCCTTCAAACTTCAATTTCATTTTCATTTCCTCATTAAAGAAGAAATGCACCAACCCCACCACCACCCTCGGTCATGTTGCTCTCCTTAGGATTTCCTTTGTAAATTTTCATTCATATAAGTGAATAAGTAAGAGAAAGACGTCTCATAAGGTTGCAGTTCACATGTTTGCCCCAGTAATCAGAACGAAATTACTCTTCTCTGTCTCTTTCTACTCTCACCCTTTTCAACTTTCAACTCATTTTCTGTTTCTGCAAAGCTATAGAGGGAGAAAATTAAAAGTGAGGAATGTGACAAAACACGGGAGAAAAATATATTATTGATATTCTATTCAACTATAATACAATGAAATATTTATACAATACATATCCTACTCCTATTCTCTGTGGGACTAGGACTAACTCGCGTTATTTACATAACTATCCAACACCAACCCTCAAGCTTGTGCATACAAATCATATGTACCGAGCTTGTCACATATGTAACTAATACGAGGACCAGCAAAGGACTTGATGAAAATATCTGCAAGCTGATCATTCGACTTCACAAAGTTTATAGTATTGTCTCCTGAGAGTACCAACAAAGTGATAGTCAATCTCAATGTGTCTAGCTCTCTCATAGAGCCCTGGGTTTGATGCAATATGAAAGACAGCTTGATTATCTTGCTGATCTCACCAAATTTCAACTCCTTAAACAATAGTTTGATCCAACTAGCTCAAATGTTGCCATTGCCATTGTTCGATACTCTGCTTTTGCACTAGAACAAGCAACCACATTTTGTTTCTTTCTCTTCCAAGATACCAAAATTACCTCTTACTAAAATACAATATCCAGACATAGAACGTCTATAAGAAGGTGATCATGTCCTATCAGCATCCGAGTATCCAACGATCTGCTCATGGTCTCAATCTTCAAACAATAATCCTTTGCCCAGAGCTAATTTTATATATCGAAGAATGCAGACAAATGCATCTCAATGACTATCACATGGAGAATCCATAAACTAACTCATAGAAAAGGAAATGTCAGATCTGGGGATTGTGAGGTAACTTAATTTACCAACCAGCCGTCTATATCATACAGGATCAGTAAGCAACTTCCTCTGTCCTGGCAGAAGTTTAGAACTCGGATCCGAGTGTCAACGGGTCTACAACCTGTCATTCCTATCTCCTCAATAACTTTCAAGGCATACTTCCGTTGTGAGATCACAATACCTGAGTTGCGCTTAACAACATCAATACCCAGAAAAAATACTAAAGGGCTATGGTTTTCCAACCTAGTAATATCATCCTGATCTTTGCCCGTACTAACAATAGCATCAACATAAACCATCAGATAAATATAGAGATTTGGCGTAGAACGCCGATAAAATACACAGATAACCCAGAAATATGCACTTAAGAGGACGAAGAGCTAGCTTATCTTTTCCTAAAGTAAGGTTATGAACAAAGCGCATGCTCCAAAAGATACGGGGTGGAAGAAAAAACAAAGGTGAGGGGGGAAAAAAGATAGAGAATGCAGCTTGATTCTGGATAGCTAAGGATGACATACGATTAATACGATAACAAGATGTGAGAACTACATTCTCCAAAAACGCAACGGAAGATAGCTTGTATGAGTAGGGACGAAGGATAGCTGAAATGGAAAAGACAAATACTTTATGGTATTACCACTATGAAATGTACGGATAGAAACCCCAAAATAATTTTGAATTTCAGCATAGATGGTTTGGAAAATAGAAATAACTCAGTTCGATTTTTCATAAAAAATATCCAAGTGCACCGGAAATAATCATCAATGAAACTAACAAAATAGCAGAATCCCAAGGTAGAACTGACCCAACTAGGACCCCAAACATATGAATGGACTAAAGTAAAAGGTGACCCTGTTCAATTATCAAGACATCGAGAGAAATGGGAGCTAGTATGCTTACTGAGTTGACATAACTCACACTCAAGTGGACAAGTGAGACAATCCAGGTATCATTTTTTGAAGTTTTGACAAACTGGGATATCCTAACAGTTTATGTAATGAATGTGGTGAATCAAACTGGACAAATTGTAGAAGAAAGACAAGATGTGAGTTTATGTGATATAACAAGGACAAGGTAATAAGGTCCATTTGATTCACGCTCGGTACCAATGATCCGTTCCGTACTACGTTCATGTATAAAACCAAGGTCATCAAGAAATAAAACAGAGCATTTAAGTGATTTGGATAAGCGACCAACAACTGTGAGATTAAAAGGATTACTGGAAACATAAAGAACTGAAATAAAGGTAAGGAAGGAAATGGACTTGCTTTAACCTATTCCAGTTGCCATGGTTTGAGACTCATTGGCCATTGTGACTGTTGGAAGAGATTGAGACAGATTTGTTACCATGAATGTGATCAGATGCACCTGATTCAATGACCCAAGACTTGTAGGATGAAGATTGGGACACAAGTCACGTTTTTACCCCTTTGAACAACGGAAGCTATCTCTAAAGATGTATGTTTACATGTTTTTTACCGAAGGAACTCAATATGATCTGGTAGAGAAACTATCCCACTATTCATAGTAATGGACCCCATTTTGCTACAACCAATTTCTCAAATTCTTGACTAAAAGTTGTATAGCAAACCTTAAAATGCCAAATAAGAACAGTTATTGTTTTTCTCTTAGTTAGATGGAGTTGAAAATCATGGTCTTCACTTGAAATAGTGGAAATCAATAACTACAGCGGGAAAACTAAAGAAATAGATGGGAAAAAAACTGTTCATGACAAGGAAAAAACATTTTTTGCGCCGGAAAATTCCAAAGGTTTCGGATTAGAAAGAAAATTGTATGGACAGGTTCGGAATCACCTCCCAAGAAAGGTGCCAGGAAGTAGTTGGACCAAAAAATGGCCGAAACAGTTTGCACGCGCCAGCGAGTGTGTCGGAGATGTCGCCGGTCAGCGTCTTGTGAGGGTGCGTGACAAGTATTCTGGCAGATATTTTCAGGGCAGGTCACCAAAGGGTGATCTACCTCGGGGTGGTGTTGGTTATTGCACAACACCGACAAAAAGGAACTTTTAAACTGGATTGATTTCTTCTTCCCGGAGTCGCCGGTATTTTTGCACAGCGATGAATCTCTCACGTTAGCTCTGATACCATGTAAGAAAGCACGGGAGAAAACAAATTATTGATATTCTAGTCAGTTATAAAACAATGAGTCATACTTATACAATAAGTATCCTACTCCTATTCTATATGGGACTAGGACTAATTCACATTATTTACATAACTATCTAACAAGAAAACTGGAAAAAATGTAAGAATGTTTGTTCTCTATATGCTCGTTTGGACTCAAGTATTTATAAAGAAAATTGGAAAAGTTAGTCTCTTTTGAAAGAGCTTGGTATTATATGATGTCCGAGAATTTAATATTTTGTGGGGAATAGATTGTTTTTGAAATTTCTGCTATTATTTTTGTTAACTAAAGTAAAGTTTTGGCTAGAGTTAGTGCTATGAAACTTTGAAGGATAACAGTAAGAAATGGGTGGAAGAACTAAGGAAAGATATTAAAATAGAAAAAACGGAAAGAAAAGAGAAAAGATAAATAAAAAAATAAATGAAAGATTTTTTTCCGATGACAATGCCAATGGGCGACTGGGGGTTCTGAAACCCATCCCTCATTCCCTTTAATCACTCATAACTCTCTAGCAATTCTTCAGTCATTTGGGTTGGGAAATGGTCATGGGTGGGTTTAGTGAAGGGAACCAGGTAAAAGATTGAGGATGGGTTATTTGCATCTGAGTTGCCACGTAACCCTCCGTTTAGATCAAGAGTAAATTTGTGCAATAGTCTAACGGTGAGGTTTTGATTGAACAAATACTCAAAGGGAAGGTATATTTAAACTATCTCGAATAGTATATTCTATGTTGCATCGACTCTCCAAAATGTTGCCGCACCTGTATCGGATCCCCCAAAAATACACTACTTTTAGAAAATCCGGCACGCAACCGTCAACATTTTCGGAGAGTCCGAACAATATAGGGTATATTTGACCCTTATCCATTTTGGAATTTGGTTCAATAAGATAGCACAGCCGGACATACCTTGAACATTCCCTCCAATTTGTTAGTGAACTGGCTACCACACTCTGTCTTCAACTGTAACAATAATGGTAAATTCAGCAACTGCCACCATAGAAAACCAGAAACAGTGGAAGTTCAAAATCAAAGACTTGCCTTAGAAATCATGGACTTCTCAGCATCAATTGAAGCACTCTTTCCCAACAGCAGTCTTTTCGCAAGATCTTTCTTGTAGAATGCTTCAAATACATCCTTACCCTGCACAAAAATGATATAGCAGACAACTCTCAGCATACTTTCAGGTGAAAAAACATAAAAGAACTATCCGTGAACAACAGAAATAAACTTATCCAGCTATAGATTACATAAGCTATCTTTTGCTACTGCTGATCGTGTTCTCATACCTGTATAAACCTGAATAACACCAGGACTTTATCTAATGTCCCCTCCAATTCCTCCTCTGATGTACCTTTGTTCCCAGCACGAAGCTTCTCGTCCAAGAACTTAGCAATTAGCTCGGCAGGTCGATTCTATTTCACGGCAAAATATAACCCAATCAGGTCTGAGAATAAAGTAAATACTATATCAAAAGGGAAGCTTGGATGAATTCGCATTCAGAATACGATCATCAACTACAATCAGCCGGTCAGCTACCTGGAATGTACAGAGAAAGACCGCAGCGACAAGAATCACAAGGGAGTGAAACGAGTATAACGAGCCCAAATTATATGCAGGATATAGCACAGCCTAGTAGGACGATCTAGTGGTCTTTAATGACTCTTGAATGATTTTCTACCAACCAACAGATTACATGTCAGAGAAAATATTTATAGACAAAACAAAGGAAGTTAAATAACCAATTCCTAAGCAAGGATAAGGCAAGCTTGACTTTGCAATGTAGCCTAAATAACTGGATGACCATGCACATGCACATGCACATGCACATGCACATGCACATGCTCACTAGGACAGCTTTTAGAAGAGAATAATTTATGACCACACAATTTTCTTCTTCCAATCGGGGTTTTTTGTGGCTAAGGTATCTGTTTACCGCACAAAAAACAACCTTTGCATGCAAATGCCAGGGGCGCGAAGCAAGAAGAATGCCATAAAACTTGTGAGATAGGTTCAGATAAATATGGAGGTTAAATCCATATACAGAAAGATTAGGAGGAGCCTCTGTCAAGGAAATAACATAAGACTGGCAGGAAAAATCAGTAGGTAATACTTTTGAAGTAGTGCTTTTCTCTAAATCTCAGCAAGTCATGCATAGTGGTGGCAGGCGGAGGAAAAGAAATACACGCTAGAAAAGTGCATACTTGTGTGATTTCGAAGAGGCTGAAGGTTGTCGATCATCAGAATCAGAAACAACTTTGATTTTAGGCGCACGTGATATGTGTGTGTTAGGCGCTCGTAACGGGTTAGACTGCCTTCCACAAACTCACTCCATAAGCATTCACACCTTCACCTAAGATCCATTAATATCTACTAATCCATATTTAGCACATATTAACCTTTTCTATAAATTGTTATCTTCTAGAGCAAATTTCCACAACAAATTTTCCAAAATGCTATGCTGAAAGTGGGCAACCTCCGGATTTGTAACTTCCAACCTCAAGCAGGAAAAGACTCATTCTATTAATAAAATTCTCCTGTCTTTTCCTCTTAACAAAAAGTATCTCACTGTCTGTTGACAAACTACTTGCAACTTTTGCCAGCTACAAAGCAAAATTCCATAATAAGTGGGTATATTGAAGAGTGTAGACTTCATAAATAATATTCCTTCCCTTAGATAGTTATTATCTTTTCCTCTGAGTCAGCGTTTTCTTAGATTTTTCAACCACCGGCTGCTACAGCTCTTTATTTTTTTAATTTTCTTCGAAGCAGTAACCCCAAATGTATTGTTGGTAATGCAACCTTGCACCCGCACATCCATGCCAACTATGGATCTTCTGTGCCCCCCCCCCCCAAACACCCCAAAACCAAAACCAAAACGAAAACGGTACCAACTGCAATTTATATATATTACTCCTGTTGTTCCCGTTTATGTGAACCTTTCCTTTAGTTCGTTCAAAAAAGAATGAAGCCTTTCCAAATTTGAAAATAATTTAACTTAAACTTCCTACTATATCTTTAATGAGAGGTTTTTGAGCCACACAAATACTATAACATGTTTAAGACTACAAGTTTTAAAAGAATTATATCCACATAAATGTTATGGCTTGTTTAGGACCAAATGTTTCAAAAGTCTTCATTTCTTTCTTAAATTTTGTGCCCAGTCAAATAGGTTCATACAAATTGGAACGGAGGGAGAAATACAGAATACTGGCATGCTTTCAAACCACACTAACATTCCAAATAGACATTGAAATTGTTTGATATGTGGCCCAACAAAGTATTAACGTTGTAGCAGTTAATACAAAACGAAATACAATTGTAATTCCTCTTCTATCATCACCTAACTTGAGTTTCTTAATCGTAGCAAACATGAACCTCTTTTCAATACAGCTTAAACTTAATCCCAACTTGTATTTCCTATGTGGATTTGTTGTTTCCATTACAATCTATTCTTAGCTATGGTATAATTCTCCTGAGTGTACAGGTCTTTTGAGTTTTGACATAACTCCCTCTATGTGATTTTAGATTGACCTAATACACTTTTATCATCTTCAATCATTGTAGCAACTCACATAGGCCAGTGCATATGCAGGTCCATGTAGGATATGGTCCAACCATTTCAAATGACTTCCTCTCATGTTATAATCTAGTGTAATATGCTAGTTGCACCCTATTCCAAATATGATCATCTCTAATTTATTGGACCATATCATGGTTCCATATATATGGCAGACCCTGCTAGTGAGGAGTAACTATACTTGGTGTATGCATTCTAAAAAATTTAAAAATATACATATATACCTGGCGTATGTTTATGAGATGCTCAAACGCATCCTTGATAGTGTTACTAAAAGCTTCATTCTTAGAAAAGCTTTCTTCCCATATTGTATCAAGGGATGCCTTAAATTCCAAGAGGCTGGAAACCATATCTTTGTCTTTCTCTTCATCTAGCACAATGCTCTGACCAGTTTTTCGTATGTATGAATTAAGGGCTTGCCTTAATGATTCGAGGGCGTTCACCCTGCAAAATAGCACATACATCCTCTGGAGATCCTCAATACGATTACCATCCATCAACAACGTGAAACCCTGGAAAGATAGTTAAAGGATTCATTAAAGAAATTGTAGACACGCTAGCAAGAGATAAACAGACAGGGCGTCAGGAAGTTCTAAGAAGAAACACCTTATCAAGAATGGCAGAAATGTGTCGCTCTAGAAGTTGCCTCTCTGCAGTTGCTATCAGTGGTTTTCTCGTACCTGCATCCAGGTAGAGTAAGCACCTTTCATGTTCTTCATGCAGCCTCACCTGTAGCAAAGAAGGAACTTCAGTTGTTGAATAAACAAGGGATGCTTGTGAAAAGCAATATCACCATCCTAGAAAATATAGTCTGATTTTGGAATTGACCAGCTTTTAGTTTGATTTTAGATTCAGTTATTTTCCCGATACTAAATTTATTTAAAAATTACAAAAAAGTATAATAACCACAAACTTAGAGTAAGAAAATCTTTGTGAAAATAATTACAAGGTGAAGTTCTGGTTGGAGGGAGTATTATTAACAAAGGGGACAGTAAAACAATGTCATTATTAACATTAATTGCTTAAAACAGCAGGTTACAGGGAGAAGAGAAGCATACCTCCACATGCTTCAAGTAATCTGGAACATCTGACTGTTGCATGTATTTGACACCTTCAGCAGCATAAAACTCGGAAGTACGCTCAAGAAATGGCTTCTCGAAGCTTTCCAAGTAAATCCCCAAGGCAGTGAACATCTTCAGAAGATGGTTGAGCAGTGTCCTTTCAACTGCCTCACCTAATCTGTAACCAGAATGAAATATGTTAAACATAAGAGAACCAGACAACATTACAATTATTGAAGCATGTGACTATCTCATCAAAAAGCTTAAGACGTTAGAAAGAGCACACATTTATTTACTTATGTTAGTTAGTTAGTTGTTATGTAAAAAAGCAGTCCTACAGGGAATAGGAGTAGCATAGGTATTGTGTATTATTATAAATAGGGGTACCTGTATTATAGTTAGGGTACATCAATAACATATATTTCCCCGTGTATTATTTCTAACATGATATCAAAGCTGCGGTGGTGAGACACATCCAGGAGGAACCAGAATACAGCAGAGAGTCACCGTGCCTCAACTTTCCGGTGACTTTTCACGGCTGTCTTGCGCCATCTCTCTGTCAATGCAGTGCAAAATCCAACACTGCCACAAGATCTGTCATCGTCCAGCAACCAAACCCCACTCAACCTCTCCGGCAGAAGCAGCCTCATGCGCTCTCACTGACAAACAGTGGTGGTGTTGGTTTTTGCACAACGCTGACGAAAAGTGGCTTTTTTACTTGCGTCAGACCTGTGTTTTCCGGAAAAAAACTTCCGATTTGACTGATTTCTCTTGCCAGAGTCGCTAGAATTTATGCACATCGATAAATCTCTCACGATTGTTCTTACACCATGTGAGAAAGCACGGGAGAAAATATTATTAATTTTATAAAGTATTGTACAAGGCCCTATTTATATAGGGCGATTACATAATAATAATAGGTATCTACTTTCGATGTGGGACACTATACACGACTAACTACTTACCAAGTATTGTTTTCCCGGTCAGCCTTATACTCTCTTCCCCCTCGTGTTTTTGGGAGCACATGTTTCGTTCATAACTTCCCCGGAAAAGATAGTTAGTTCATCGTGCTCCTACGTGTGTCTTCTTTGGTTATTCTCATGTTCAGAAGGGATATCATTGTTACTCACACTCACCTGATCTTCGTAGGTATCTTATGTCAGCTGACATCACATTTTTTGAGTCTAAACTTTCTTTACCTCTTCTGACAACCTTGATATATCTGAGGTCTTACCTATACTAACCTGTGAGGTGGAAAACCTATCTGACTAATAAGAGGAAAGGGGCATGCCAAAACGTACTCCTAACAAGTTGCTGGCTTTTCATTAGCCGTTGCGTGCTAGCACGCTAGCTCTTTCCCAACCTAGTAAAGGGGCTGCTAGTTGTAGCACGCAGTGTACTAGTGAATAGGATAAGCGAATTGAGATTACTAATGATGGGTGCCTCGCCCTTGTCTCCTTCCGGAGTTTACTATAGCTCCTCCTCAGCCTTCAGCCACAGAAGTCTTACCCATATCAATCGTATCAATCGCTAAAGAGTCTAGTATTGCTCCTCCTAGATCCCCAATAACAAGAATACCACTCTTGACTTATCGTCGTCGTCCACGCCCAGCAACAGGCCCAGCTGATTCACGTCCTGCACCTGACCCTGCTCCAACTGCGAACTTGTCTCATCCTAGTACATAGATTGCACTTCGGAAAGGTATATCGACCACACTTAATCCTAAAATCCATTATGTCGATTTAAGTTATCATCGTCTGCCATCACCCAATTACGCTTTTATATCTTCTTTGTCCTCTGTTTCCGTCTCTACAGGGGAAGCATTGTCTCATCCAGGATGGGGCGACAGGCTGTCGTTGAAGAGATGCTTGCTTTACATACGAGTGGTACTTGGGAGCTTGTTCCTCTTGTCGTTGGGTTTATGCCGTCAAAGTTGGTCCGTCTGGCCAGGTTGATCAACTTATGGTCCATCTTGTTGCCAAAGGATACACTAGATATTTGGGGTCGATTACAGTGATACTTTCTCTACCGTGGCTAAAATATTATCAGTCCACCTTTTTCTATCCATTGTTGTTGTTTGTCATTGGCCTCTCTATCATCTGGACATTAAGAATGCTTTTCTTTATGGTGAACATGAGGATGAAGTTTATATGGAGCAACCACCTAGTTTTGTTGCTCAGGAGGAGTCTGTGACCTTGTATGTCGCTTGCGTCGATCACTTTATAGTTTAAAGCAGTCTCCTCGAACCTGGTTTGGTAAGTTCAGCATGGTATTACCAAATTTAAGCAACATCTTTTTCAACACTTTCAGACAAAGGATCTAAGCAGATTCAAGTATTTTCTAGGTATTGAGGTCGCTCAGTCTAGCTCAGGTTTTGTGATCTCACAACATAAGTCTCAGACATTCTTAAGGAGATAGGAATAATAGGTTGTAGACTTGTTGACACTCTGAAGGATCCAAATTTTAAACTTCTGCCAAGATGGGGGAGTCGCTTACTAATCCTGCAAGATATGGGCGGCTTGTTGGTAAATTAAATTATCCAACAGTGACTAGACCTGACATTTCCTTTCTTGTGAGTGTTGTGAGTCAATTTATGAATTCTCCCAATGATAGTCATTGGGATGCAACTATCTCCATTTTTTGATATATAAAAGCAAGTAAGCAACTCTAGGAAAAAGGTTAGTGTTTGAGGATCGAGGCCATGAGCAGATCATTTGATACTGGGCAAGATCACCTTCAGATAAATGTTCTACGTCTGGATATTGTGTTTTATTAGGAGACAATTTGGCATCGTGGAAGAGCAAGAAACAGAATGTAGTTGCTCAGTCTAGTGCAGAAGCAGAATATCGAGCAATGGCTATGGCGACATGTGAGCTAGTTTGGATCAAACAATTGCTCAAAGAGTTGAAATTTGGTGAAATCAACCAGATGGAACTTGTGTGCGATAATCAAGTTGCCCTTCATATTGCATTAAATCCGGTGTTTCATGAGAGAACTAAACATGTTGAGATTGACTGTCACTTCGTTAGAGAAAGATACTCTCAAGAGATATTGCTATAAAGTTTGTGAAGTTGAATGATCAGCTTGTAGATATTTTCACCAAGTCCTTCACTAGTCCTCGCATTAGTTATAAATGTAACAAGATCGGTACATACATATGATTTGTATGCACCGGCTTGAGAAGGAGTGTTAGTTAGTTAGTTGTTATGTAAATAAGCATAGTCCTACATGGAATAAGAGTCGCGCACATATTGTGTATTGTTACAAATCGGGGTACTTGTATTATAGTTGGGATACATCAATAACACAGTATTTTCCCGCGATTATTTCTAACAACTTAATTATGTCTCGAACAGTAATTACTAAAGCTACCTTCCCATATAGACCCAAAAGAAAGGAGAAGAGAAGAAAGATAAGCTATCTTCTTTTCATTCACTCCCAAATGAAAGAGAAACTCCAATACTGTCAAACATGGCATTGAAGAGGCAAAATAACCAGTTGATGCATGGCAGGTCAGACCTTCCATCTATTTTTGTGCCGTCAGTAGGCCTAGTCTCGCCGGCAATTGCAATGGCTTCTTTATTTCTTCATGTTCAAAAAAATAAGATTGTTTAGATCCACTGGGACCCAATCTCATCCTTGTCATGGCAGTTCGCTAAGCGAGAAGCTGTGATCGAGGAAGCCCCGCCCATTCCCCACCTCTGCAAAAGAACCTCTTTGTTTTGTAATAGATAGAAGGTTTTATGTACTTAAGATTTAAGACCTCATTCTTCTACTAATTTACGTATGAGGAGCAATCACTTGAACCAGTTAAGCAAAAAACATTCACCATTCAATAAAAGCATATATACAAAGAACCAAAGATAAACCGACCAATCTCAAAATTATTAAGATCAATAAGAAAACTTAATTACCTCTCAGACTCAATCATCTGTAGGAGGCCAAATACAGTTTTGTATTCTACTTCTGAGGCAAGAGACAGATGTTTGCGGAAAAGCTGCAAGCCCATATCCCACAGTGAACGCACATTTGGGGTTTGTTTCACATATGTTCTATCAAGAAACAAAGCTATTCCACGAATCATCAGCATCTGGTCACAAAAATCCTGCCAGCGCCTCTCAACAAGTGATAAGAAAACAACAAGATCTTCACTTTGGCCAGCTAAAGACCGTAGAGCTGCAGCTATGTGTGATTCACACTCTTTTTCAATTCGTTGATATAGACTTCCACCCATTTTGTGTAGACAAAGGTCATTCACAGCCTACAACAGAAAACTCAATCAGTGAACTTCTATAAGCTACAGTGTTAGAAAGTAATGTTGCAACATGCACCTGATAAAGCGCCTCTAAATCACAAGGATTACGCTGCTTCAAGAATATCGCACTAATAGCTGACTTTAGAGTTGCCCAAGTATTTTCTTCAAAATTTGTCGGCAATGTAGGTTTTGCTTCAGGGAGAAAAAAAACAAATGTAAATGTTAAGCTTATACATTGCTGCTTCAAAATATTGACACCTCATCTACAATAATCCATAGCAGCTTAATGTCATGAAAGAATAGAATCAATAATAACTTATAAAAAATACTAATAATAATAATAACATATTGGTCCAGACTCCAACTAAAGTGATATCAAGTTATACTTATCCAAAGTAAAATATAATAAAAGAGATATGACTTAATATAGAAATAAATTATGTTAATCTGACGAAATCCCTTCAAGTTAGTACGTACCATCAACACAGAGCTATAAGTCTCCAACTTCTAATTGATTATATTCTTACAGTATGTTATTAATGAACAAGCTTTCCAATTGAAATCTTTTTTTCTGACAGAGCTATAATGAAAGCCCTGTTTATTCACAGGGCTTCTATAGCAACTTTTTTTCCTTTTTTTTTTTTTTCTGACAGAGCTATAATGAAAGCCCTGTTATCACAATTTCTTCTTAACCTACTTCTTTTCCATTTCTTTTTCCGGGGAATGGCCAATAACTAGGTGTTAGCAATATGATGACGATGAGCATATGAATCAATAAACAACAAAAAAAAAGAATATATGGCAAGATAAATTCGATATCGATAAAGGAAAAATCATGCAATGGGAAACAATGTAAGAATTATCAGCAATGACACTGCTGTAAACCAATCGAAAGAGATATAGTGCAGTTAAGTAGCATCTTTTTTGTAGGTATAATGAGAAGTGGCTCCAAAAGAAAATTACCAAAAGGAAAGTCCCAATTCTTGAGTTCCTAAAATGGCCAAGCGAAGTCGCCATTTTTTCAATTGACTAATGAATCTTCCCATTTCTAGAATTCAAGCATAATTACTTAAAGTTTCTTTTAATAGTGTCGAGTCCTCTCTTCAATAACTATCTAAAAAGTTTCCATGTACTCTTAACCATCATAAGTTAGCCTTTACCAAATAGCTTTATAAAGTACATAATTTTACGGATGCTGGGAAGATCTGCAACCATAAGCAGTATACCAAGAGATAGAGCCTACAAGAAAACATGGTTCTTCCTCCATAAAGGTCACTCAAACATCTGTACAAACAAGGATCTCACGGGTGCACCAAAAGGAAACTAGAGACAAAAGGCTATTCCTTAAATATACAAAACCATTCTCAACCCCCTCAAATGCCATTCTATTTCCTCCTTCCATATAACCCAAACAAGAGCTAGGGGAAAACTTAACTGTTGCACTTCAACTTAAGCCCATTTTCAAAAAGCGTGCAACAACACAGAGACTCTACTGCATTGTAGTAGGTTCAAGCCAACACCCCAGATGACGTTAATAGATTTTAACTAGAGCATCTTTCATTATAAAGTATGACCTTTCCTAAATATCCTGTTTGATAGTTTCTGATGTGTTATTCCTTTTTCATAAAAGTATCACTGGGGACCAAGGAATGTGATGCGCTACCGTACTACTTTCAAAACTAGCATTATGTGTGGATTAGCCGGCTGGCGGTATCATCAAGCGCTCCTGTGCTTTCCCCTCTAAAGTTGTAAACTTGGGAGCAGCTTTACATCTAATGCAGCCAAAACGTAGTGAGCCTAGGATAGAGTCAACCGACCATCCTAATTATGCCATGCATCCATTTAAGCCTAGCCGACTTAATACCCTTAAAGTATTAAGCCAATTAGTCGACCATATCGAAATGTCAAAGGGTCTCCGACTCAAAGTGTCCAAAATCCATAGAACATGACAATGGATCCCAGCTCTAATGGGTTCAGTATCATAGCAGCCTAAAATAATTGTTTTTCAGGAATGGTAAGAGAGTTTCCTAAATAAATGTTAGCTGAAGCAAATGAAAGGTTTGTCTGACTATGGTGCTTGGAGAAAGGGGATCTTTCAGAAGCCAAAAAATCCAGGTGACTCATAGTTAAGATGGTTGTTCTGAAGAGAGAAGAAATTGGGGATCCAGCTTCTTTTTACACATATTTTACTTCTCATATGCTAGTTTTCGGGTTACTGGTCAGTAACTTCTCTAACAGAACTTCGACCCTTCCCCAACCAACAAAAAGAAATTCTTTAAGAGAAACAAAGCATTTCATACATAATATCTTTTTTCCTTCGATAAAGTAACAAATAGATTGATATGGTGGGTAAAAAGCCCTTGTATCCAACTATTATACAAAACATTTGCGGTTCAGACACAAGATTTTGTATGTGTAATAGTAATGCATATCAAATTATTGCTTCCTTTCAAAACTCTAGCAGCCTAAGTAGCATGACCTTTGATCCACCGCTATCTAGCCTATATTTTAAAGGTTGTGTTTTCTTTCCCTCAGATTGGAGAAATCCATACACATGCCTTCTTTTGTTAGGATTTTGATCCACTATGCCTATCAACGCAACGGACAAACACAGAAAGTTTCACAATTTTTCTGCTACAATTGTCTCCATAAGAAAATAAATAACATGTGCCACTTAGTTCTGCGGAAGCTTCGAAAGCAGCGAGGAAAAAAAAAACAAAAAAACAAAAAACTAGACGATAATTGACCAACTACTGTAGCACTGGAGACTTAACACAATGTAAGAAACAAGATTCTGTGGCTGGCTTATGGCTATTAAGCATATGCACCAGTAAAGATAATTAAGTCCTTGACCAAACTCTAGAGAGTGGAGAAGATAACACACAGTAAAATGCTATGTTAATAAGAATCAGAAACTGCACAAGCTTATCCATGTAAATTGAGATAGCATTCATAATCCCATGAAGGACTCTATTATTTAGAAAACATTACTATAACTATTTTGCCAACCAATGTGCACATGATTTCCTAAGAAATTCTAAAAGATCGCTCCATAGCACACTATCCAATAAAATTCTATCATACGATAAAATGATAAATTGAACCCTAACTTCACTAGATGTGCCAGGGAACAACACTCAATGATCGATGATTTTTTCCCATCTGCCTAAGCCTTGATGGACCAATTTATCCTATACTTGTGTAGAGGTAGGCGCAAGCTACCCCACACACCACCGCCATTTTAGCAAAAAAAAGATCATGTACTTACCATAGTTTTTCTGCATCAACCAATTACCATGACTAGGATACCCCCATGATTCCACAGTCGAACTAAATTTTATCTCTTATCAAGCTAAAATGCAGAACTAATTAATCTTCATAACTTTGTATTTGGAAAAGATACATACCGCCTTGGGAAATACAACCCTAATTGCACATAGTTTGGCAATCAATCAGTCGTGTAAGGTAAAATGTCTCATATTTTTCTAAAAACCCATTTGTGCTTAGACCCTAAGAACCCTAATATGACCAAGGAGCAGCAATAGTTAACAAAATTCAAATCTTTATAAAATTGAATTTTCCAAAAAAAAAAGAGTTAAATCAAACCTTTGACGAGCTTAATGACGAGTTTCTTAGCAGGCTGAGGAGGGGTAGCTTTCTTGCGAGACAAATTGGCAGTAACCCCACCACCAACTGAGGCGCGTGAAGGCGCGTCCATGTTCGAATCCTCCATCATGGCCGAGTTACCAGAAGGGTCTTCAAGGTTATCGAAGTGAACGTGCTGGCCGTTTACAGCTTGTGACTTAGCCTTCTTCATCAACGAATAAGCTGGGGTTCCGCTGCCGGTGGTCGGAGTGGAGGAGGAGGGATTTGTGGAGATGAAGAATGATGAGCGCTTCTTGGGGTTGGTGGTGGGTTGAGACATAGACGAGAAAAAGAAAGGTTTTTAAGAGCTCATTTTGTTGTTAAAAAGAGAAGAAAGAAAGAAAGAAAGAAACGCTCGTTAAGCTAAAAGCCTAAAATGTCTATTCTATCTGTAAGCAAGGAGAGTCTAGAAATAGGATTTTCGGTAGAAAATGTTTTTCCTTCCATTCAATTTCCTTTTTTTTGGTTTCCCATAGTGTATTCGATACCCACATTGGAGCCCGACTATATTTGAATTTGCGCCGTATAAGGCCCTTTTCGGGGGAAGCGCTCCCTACCAAGCATTTTTCATACCCAGGGCTCGAACCCGAGACCTTTGGTTAAGGGAAGAGCAGTTTCATCCACTCCACCACATCCTTTTTCATTTTTAAGCCAATCTACTCTTTTTAGCATAGACCATAGATAAATTATATCATACTTGAAATAATTACAATATTTTTGAAATACTTCATCTAAATAAAAAATAATATATTAAAATACATGGGAAGAAATGAACATAAACCAATATAGGAAGAAACACAAAGTTGAAAGATCAAGATATCGACCTATGTTGAAAATGAATTAACAATTCTATCGGGAGTTTCACAAATTTAGAATTATTTTTGCGGTTAGTACATAGTGTATCTAATAAGGTGACGTTCAAAAATCATAAAACTAAATTTTCACACAGAGAAAGATTTTCTTACCTCAATATTAAAGTTTAAATTGAGCTGAATCATAAAGAGAAAATTGAAAAGGGAAGGCAATACGTGATGAGTTTAACATAAATATCTTAAGATTAGATTATATTATTAGTATCTTTTATTCGTTTAAAGTTGTACACGGAGAATAATTATTTGTGGAGGGGTTGACGGAAAAAATGTCAAAAATTCTCTTTCGAAAAAACTCATTAACACCTTTGTTCATACCACCCAAACCTCTAGATATCTTCCTTTCTTCCTCCCCTCCGTCACAACGATTACTCAATCAGGCTTCTTCTACTCTAAATACCAGCAATATGATTATTGATCAAGGTGAAGATATTGACTGGCCTATAACTACCCTCGTCCTACCTTCATACCTTGCTTTCACACACTATCTCCATTCCAAATACCACAATAATTGCTCCAGTTACTACTGGCCAAGCTATCACGGCAGAATTAGAAGCGCCAGCTACTTCAAATTTCTTTATTCCACTTACCCTGGAAAAACAAAATCTATCAACCATGGAAGCATCCAGTGATTTTCAAGTTATATGGACAGAAAATTGGACATCAATTAATGAGGCAAAAACTATATGCCCTATAGAAATCTACGGAGAACCTAGCACTTGTCGACCTAGGTTCAGATTTTTACTTGTTGAAATTTCAGAAAAAGGAAAATAAGATGCATGCCATTAATGATGGACCTTGGTTTATTCTTAACCATTTCTTAACTGCTAGGCCATGAGAGCCAAAGTTTATGCCATCTGAGACAACAATTAATCATTCAACAGTATGGCTTTGATGACCTGAGTTGCCCACTGAATTTTATGATTTTAATATTTTGGAAAAATTTAGCAGTAAAGTGGAAAAATTATTAGTTGTTGATAAATGTACTTCCTCCACATTAAGGGGACACTATGCTAGGTTGTGTGTTCAAGTCCCCTTGGACCAATTACTTTTCACTCATATTTTTATTGGTCATCATAAATAAAATATTGTCTCAATAACTATGCTCTTACACTGAAACAGATGCGTCAAAGGATCCTACTACTACTAATCTTGATAAAAGCAATAATACTGTGTCAAGTGAGGATGAATGGAAAGTGGTTACCTTCCCACCTAATGCAGCCAGGAAAAGCAATAATATCCATAGGAGTTCACAAAGATCGGGTATGCCACTGGAACATAATATTATTTCTAATGCTTTACCTTTCAGTAAACTCTCTATTTATAACTTGAATCAAGTTTCTACCTCGCACACCACTGGACTGCCATCTCATGAGGCAATACCTATTAATCAGGTTAATCATTTTGCTACACTAGAATTAGAGGAACTAACTACTCCTAAATCTACCGAGCTTAACTTACCTAATCATTCAAAAAGGACTACACCTAATACAATCCACTCTATTCCCATAATTGTAAAGCCCAATCATAGTTGGTCCACTCTCCACCTAAGCCTACCACATTACATGCAGTAAGTCACGACCAACTCCCCCACATGAAAAATCCATCCCATCCCTTGCCTTTTTGTCGGTCAACTACATTAAAGAACACCCAACTAAAGACACAAAATACAAACACACAAGACAAAAGCCCAACTTCCTATATACAATCAACTTCTGCAAACACTAGGTTAATTCATATGTAGAAACATCATCATGAGATATCCTCCACCATATCTCATTTTTCGTCCAAAACACAGCCTTCAACACCATCAATCACACCGCTTGTATTATCCATTAAACCTCCTCTGAATATACACATACAATCACCTCCTTCGTCAAATCTATTTTCTCAAATCAATACTCCAATTACTTCAACTACTCCCACCCACAAACAAAATGCTTGTCAGCAGTCTCGATTTCTTGAGAAGGTCTCAACCTCACCCACACAGACAGAACATTCATCACCTTGTCCGCTCCCAGTATCCCATTTCTTACCATCCCTACTTGATCATGGAACCCAACTCCATAATATACACAATTTGGTCGCCACAAGCTCCACTAACATTAACCTCTTGGCTGGAAATGGACCTCCAAAATCATGCATAACATTCACCTTCGAGGTGAACTACCAAGAGGTGATTGTCCTTATAAACAACCAGCAGACTTAGCCCAAATAATCTTAAAGGGAATGTAACCGGGGACGCAATTATTTGCACGCTATCATTGGTCACTAATGTAAGCCCCCATTTCAACCTCTAAACCTAACAGTTCCAATATGAGAACCTACACATCTTTACCCACATAGAATTTGACTGCCTTTTTATCCTCTTCCACATTCGACTCCTTCAACCCCATAGATATAACCCTACACGAATCCCCAACCTCTTCTGCCTCTCTTGGAACCTCCAATGCCATAAACACCACCCCCATCGCTCGTCAACTCACCACCACAAAGTCCAAATCATAACGAACAAGACAACAACTTATAGGAGGAGCTAGACGTAGCAATTGCCTACAACAGTGAAACTCTACCAATTTATGCATGGCTAGATGGAATAAAGGTGTTTGTCCAAAAGGAAGGATACGAAAAAAAGATTTTCATAAGGTGTCCACTAACCCTCGGGAACTTCTCTCTACGCATAAGACCCACAACCAATCCAGAGGTGGGAAAATATGCGATGCTCATACTACCAACCTTTCTCTTGCGTACAGGAGAGAGTAGGAGTAATTGGATTAGTCAAAGTACTAGCCCTACGGGTGCCTCACAAGATACCCATATGAATTTTATCTTATGGAATTATATATGAGCAAACTCCATGGAGTTCAGGCGTAACTTTAGGTCACTACTGGACTGGTCATTACTGGACTATAATAGGCCAGCCTTAGTGGTCCTCTTAGAAACTCACTGTTAAACACACCAGGCAATAAAGGATGATTTTAATTTTGTTGGAATGATCGAGGTGGCTGGCACAGGCCATTCTGGTGGAATTATTATTTTGTGGGTGACCAGTGCTTTGGATGTACATGCAGTTGCAAACACCACGCAAGAAATCCATTGTCAAATCCAGGTTATGCCACTACCTTTCACTTTTTTATTTACCGCTATCTATGCAAATAATGAACTAGTTAATCGTCTGTGTTATGGAATAATCTCAGGTCAGTTGTGAATAGTTATCATGGTCCTTGATTAATTGGTGGGGACTTCAATGAAATCACACATGCATCTGATAATTTGGTAGTATTCCAATGAATAATTCACGATCAAATAATTTTTTAGACTGCCTTAATTATTGCAACATGATTGACTTAGGTTTCAAGGGTAGTCGTTATACATGGACTAACGATATAGATAAAAGGTATAACATTCTTGAACGTATTGATCGTATTGTTGCCAACTATGATTGGATAAATCAATATCCAGATGTTCTTATTACACACCTTCCACACACACACTCTGACCATTGTACTATTAAATTAGAACTTCAATACTGTACACTGCCTAGGACTAAGGTTTTTAGGTTTGAAACGATTTGAACAAGTCATCCTGCATTTAGGGATGTTATTAAACAAGCTTGGTTGGCTAATTCCACTTTATTGCTTGCTATAGAGAATTTTAACATGATAGTCCAACAATGGAACACCTCTTGGAAATATTTTAAACAGAAAAAAAATTACTGCATGAAATAATGGAATACATGCCTCTATCCATTATCCAACTAGCATTTTCTTAAAATTCAGGAAAAAAAAACTTAAGTTAGATTTTAATAGCATACTAAGGTTAGTGTCACGACCCCAAACTCGGTCGTGATGGCGCCCAGCATACTGCTAGGCCAGCCCGACCAATCACCAACAATTACGGAGCTATGAGCTCATTTATCCAATTTAGACATAACAATTATAAGTCGATAAATACAGAAATACCAATACTGGGATCAAGTCCCAAACAATACAACTCCCCATAGACCGAGGGGTCAAGAGTCAAGAGTCTCTACAGATAACATGTGTAATAGTGTTTTACATGAGAAATAGAAATACGAAATCAAAAGACAGATGGAAAGGATGTCAGGTCCTGCGGACTCTGTATCTACCTCGACTATCATGTAGATATCGCCTCGAAACAGCTATCGGATCAGGACTGCTGAGAGGTACCTGGATCTGCACACAAGGTGCAGGGAGTAAAATGAGTACTGTAAGACTTAGTTGTAATAAACATGGGTAAGACAGCGTAGATAAGAAATCCACAATAAAGCACTATGTAAACATGTAATCAATACCCTATAACAGTTCAATATCAATAGTAAAGTACCAACGGGTATCAACAACACAATATAACAACTAACATATGTAGCTAAATGCAATGCAATGCATGAAATGACCGCTACGACATGTAGCCCGATCCAATTTGGGTACCCGTGCTCACTGTGGGGGTTCAGACTTCGGAGGGGCTCCTAAAGCCCAAGCACAATATCATGAATATACGTTGCGGCACGCAGCCCGATCCACTACTAGTCAGCTAATATGCAAATGCAACCTCGCACGCTCAAAAGTAGTTTTGAAAACTCTTTTATCATTTTTCAATTGAAAACAGTAGATGTCAAGTTCCAAAGATTGGAAATATCATGATAACAGTAATAGCTACGGACTGGTAGTAAAACTAGCATGTCAATACCACAAAACAATGATAACGATCCTCGCAGGATTCCCCACAACTCGCTCACAACCCATAAATGTACTCAACCATCCGAGAAAGAGGTTCAACGGCTCAAGAGTAGCCAATATCACAATATAATACGCAACCATCCGAGGAAGAGGTTCGACGGCTCAAGAATAGCCAATATCATAATACAGTATCAATAGGTCGGACTAAGCCGTAGTCCCCAAATCACAATCGACCCCGCACTCACAAGAGAGTACGTGTCTCGCCGCTATACATCATCACAAAGTGGTATACCGGGGTTTTGAACCCGCTGGTCATCACCCACATCTATTACTCACCTCAATACGACTCGATGACTAGTCCGCGATGCCCTTGCCACGAGAGTCAAGCTCCAAACGCGTAGAATCTAATCAAATATAGTAGAAACACATCAAATTAGGCCAATGAAATGATACCCAGTCAAAACAACTCAATTTACACGAAAAATTACAAAGTTGCCAAAACCCGACTTTTGGTGCACTTCTCGAAAAATTACAAAAGTCACATATTCGGAACCCTCGTCTCAACACGAGTTTAAGCATATAAATTTTATCAAATTTGGACTCCATTTGCCCATTCAAATCCTTGATTTTCTATAATACTAGGCCTAGGGCTAAAACCTCCATAAAACACCCCAAATTCCTCCAATTTCATGAGATAATTGAATAATCTTATCAATACTAATCACAATTCGAGTCCATAGTTGATTACCTGAAGAATCTCCTTGAATTTCTCTTCAAAATCGCCCAAATCGCCCAAATCGCCTCTTAAGCCGAGCCCCAAATGTTTTGAAATGTTCTGAAATTTCTAACTCCTCATATAATTAAACCCTCTGCGATTTTTGCTTCTGCGGACAATTTTGTCACGACCCCAAATCCGGTCGTGATGGCGCCCAGCACACTGCTAGGCCAGCCCGACCAATCAACAATAACCACGGAGCCACAAGCTCACTTTATCCAATTTAAGCACAACAGTGATAGATATATTAAAAACAGGGAACCAAGTCCCAACATGTGCCAACTCCCATAGACCGAAGGGTCAAGAGTCATGAGCCTCTACAGAGTTTACAAAGTGTAAATAGTGAATATAACTGTGCACAAGTGTGGGCTGATCAGAACAAAAATACAGACAAACTGGAGAATCAGGTCCTGCGAACGCTGGCAGCTACCTCGACTGTCCAAAAGCACTCCCGAGCCGCAATAGAATCCACTCCACTGTGATGTACCTGGATCTGCACACAAGGTGCAGGGAGTCGGGTATGAGTACTTCCTACTCAACAGTAATAAAAGTAAATAATACTGAAGGGAAGAAAACCACGATAGGCACTATCTCATGCTACACAATACGGAACTATCTTTTTATTCCTTTCCAGCATATGTGAGTAGATTATTTAGAAATCTCAATTTTAGCTACTTTCTTTCATAATAATATACCAATACCTGGATACAATCTCAAGCAATGTAAGTCCGCACTCAAATCAGCCCCTCGGGCTCAGCACTCCTTATCAATTTACACCAGGAGATCTGGTCAATAAGGCAACTAATGCATGTGTGCCGGTAATGTATGAGTGTTGAACGTTATGCCACGTAGTACACATAAACCAATGTATGTATGCCATGCAATGCATATGACCGCTACGGCGTGTAGCTCGATCCAACTTGGGTACCCGTGCTCACTGTGGGGGTTCAGACTCCGGAGGGGCTCCTACAGCCCAAGCACAATATTAATATCACACTTGCTGCGGCGCGCAGCCCGATCCGTATACCACTGCGGCGTGCAGTCCGATCCATGCATGTGTATGCATATGCTCACATAAAATGTCATGCCCTAACATATGGCCCTCGGCCCCAATCAGTCTAACAAATAATCAAGAAATCCCTACGGCAACAATATCATATTAGCTCACAACTAAAAATGTTATTAAGACCTTGTTCAAGTTTTTCATAACCTTATAAGAATGCTGAATAGCAAAATACCATTTAAAACCTTAAATTTAGATAAAAATACGTACAGTGTTATCAAGACAATGATACTAATCCCTGAAGGATTCAAACAATCGGCACGAAGCCCAAACATGATAATTACTCCAATTCATTTCAACAATTAGGTGTTATTATTTATTGCGCGGGACGGACCAAGTCACGATCCCCAATGGTGCTCTACCCCACGCCCGTTATCCGGCGTGCAAGTCACCTCAACACAGCACTAAGATGTGCAAGTCCGGGGTTTACCAACCCTCAAGACATCATTTACAAGTATTACCCACCTCGAACCGACGAAAGCTCATGCCCGCGACGCCTTAGCTCCTCGAACCGGCATCCACGCACGTCAAAACTAGCACAAATCAACACAAATATATCAAAATAGGCTAATGGAACATAACCCAATCGAAAGAACTCGAAAAATATCAAAAATCACGAAATTGGCAAAAACCCGAGCCTCGGGCCCACATCTCGAAAAATGTCGAAACTCATATTTCCAGAATCCTCGTCTTGCCACGAGTCCGCACATATAAAATTTACCCAAAATCGGAGTTCGATTGGCCTTTCAAAACCCAAATTTTCGTTTTCTATATCTAGGCCACAATCCTTCACAATTTCTACCCAAATTCATGAAGATTGATGTTAATTCTACCATAAAATGATGTTTTTGAGTCAAGAAACTTACCTCCGATGAATACCCGATGATTTCCCACCGTTTTCCCGTGATTTCTTCTCTCTAGGGCTCAAAAATAGTGTTTTGGGTATATGAACCCGTAAGCCCTCTGTTCTGCAATTAAACTCACTGCCTGGGAATTTAACTCTACGCGTTCGCGATGTCTCTCACGTGAACGTGATGACCTGTACGATTACTTCATCGTGAGCGCGACGCCCTGTCACGTGTCCGCGAAGTTCAATTCTCCCAGCCGCCGGATTTCTTCTACGCGAACGCGTCCATCCTTCACGCGAACGCGAAGCTTCGTCCAACCTTGCCTACGCGAACGCGATAGACTGATCGCGAACGCGATGCTTTAGCCTGCCTTGCCTTATCCTCTTACGCGATCGCGACCTTACTCCACACGAACGCGATGCGTTCCAGCTCCCTCATACGCGAACGCGTTACCGTCCCTCGCGAACGCGATGGTCACCCAACCCCAGCCTACGCGAACGCGGCATAGCCCTCGCGAACGCGAAGGCTAAAATTTCGCCCAGTGATCTGCAAATTTACAGCAGACCATTTCTTGCTTCCAAATGCCGGATGATGGTCCGGATTCACCCCGAGGCCCCCGGGACCCCAACGAAAACCACCAACATACCCCAAAACACGATACGAACTCGTTCCAATCATAAAAACACCATCCTAAACATCAAAATCACCAATTACACACGTATTCAAGCCTGAGTTTCTTCAAAACTTCCAAATTACACATTCCATCAAAAACCCGACCAAACGACGTCCGAATGACCTGACATTTTGCAGGCACATCCAAAATCACCTAAGGAGCTACAGAAATTGTCGGAATTCCATTCCGACCCTGGATCAAAATCTCACCTACCGTTCGGTTTTCGCCAAAATTCAACCTTAGCCAATTCAAGCCTATTTCTACACCGGCCTCCAAATTCAATTCCGATTGCTCTCCTAAGTCATAAATGATCCCTCGAAACTAGTCGAATCATAAGAATCCAATTCCGAGCACTCTAACTCGATAGTCAACTCTAGGTTGACTTTCCATATTCAAACTTCCTTCGAACATGCTATTTGCTTCATTTTCAATTCAATTCACTCCTAACTCACTCGATAGGCTCTAACACTGATATAAAAGCATAAAACATGTAATTGCAACATGACGGGGTGGTAAATTCCCGTAACGACGGGCCAGGTCATTACTCTCCCCAACTTAAACAAACGCTCGTCCTCGAGCGGACTCAGAGTTGTACTAGAAGAAACTCAATAGCTGAATGACCTTACCAAGCATATACTCGAGCGATCATACGTCACCCTATCTCACATAAGTCCGAAAACACCATATAGTCAAAATTTCACAGACCATCTGAACCATAAATCACATTGCACTTTCTGAAATCATATGCCAAATGCAAATCCCATGCCTACTCAGGATACACTCGAATCCACTGCAATAACCCACATTCACTACTCCAGGGGAGATCATATGATGTATCGACAACCCCATCACTCGAGACGATAGTCTCTAATCACAACAACAGACCACAATAACCAAATACTAGCTGAAAACATCTTTTATTAGATAAAGTCTTATTCCAACACCTCCATATCCTGCCCACGGCAGCTGAAGCACGCGATATACCGAACCCATCTCTCAAGTTAACCATTCGTGAATCTATTTCCCTTTTAAAACTGGTACCACAAAATGTTTCGGAGCCAAATCTCGATATTACCTTTCTAACAAGCTAAGATTCAATATGCTCGTATTTATTAATAACTCCAATGGTCATTTCGATTATAACACACCGCACTGGTGATTTGACACCTCAACACCGACCTAAGCCACGACGAGCACAACATAGGCTCCAATAGAAACGTCTGAACACACTCGAATCATGACAGCTCAAATCATGACAACTGTCTCCAGCAAAAGAGTTGCAATTCAATTCCTCCGTGCCATCATAACATAGAACTGAGATCGCGTCTCGCATTATAGAAATAGAGTACCTGAATCCTTCTCGAGAGGTCATAACATCACGTGGCCTTGCCAAGACTCGTGATTCTATCCCAACATTATTACTCATGAAGAACCTCAAGCCACTAAGCTCAAACGGTTAGCCACGCACAGATCTAGGTCTTGAACCCAAGCAATCAACCTCATCCACGGTGAAACAATTAACGTATGCTATTAAATCCTGAAAGGACACAACCGATGTGCCATTCGCTAAGCGATACTCAAAACGGACTTTTCCTCAGAAGCGAGGAAGTATTGTATACCAGGTAGCATATAACTAACTATATTTTCACAATATTCTGTTGCGGCGTGCAACCCGCTCCAACGACATACCCGTGGCGGCGTGCCACCCGATCCGGATACCATACCTGTGGCGGTGTGCCACCCGATCCACGCATAAATCTCGCAAAGGAAATGCATATCGAGTCGAATTTTCTCATTATAGCAAACATATATATATATATATATATAGCCTCAAGCTCGGCCACATGAAACGCATCTGGCAACGTTTCTCAATACTGGAACTGAATCAATGGTAGATACCTCTACACTGACATCCGCCACTAAGGTCCAACCGACAAAGCAATGCCTACCAGCCGTCCGCCGGTCCTGGGTACAACTGCTCTGTTGGAGCATACTCTGATGCTCTCTGCTACGCAATTTGTGCCATTTTCCGACATAGTCCATATCACATTAGTCTAGACAATCTGACCCATGACAACCAGTCAACAATCAAGTATCATAATTCAAATTCGTCTTATCAAGTTAAGAGAGAGCCTCTAGGGCTTCCGATCTCCAATAATCACAAAACAGTGCCGTTACACATGATATACAACCACTGCATAGGCGGACTAACGAGAGCTTCAAGTCTCCAACACTTATATAACACATGAATCACAATGCCTGATCTCGTACTCCACTGTACATATACATAACGCACATCAAACGTCCACTCATACCACGACAGCCATTCAGAAATTTCACTATGCCATCAACGACTCAGTTATTATAGTCGATCCAACAAGAGAATACCACCATACCACTGGATATCATCAGTTTACATTACCTTGTCCTTTTTGGATCATATTCCCCGCCAAGTTAATAGAATAGCAGTACCATTTTCTTAAATTATCAGAAAGATCGATTCTTAATTCACCTGCAGCTGTCCACGCTGCTCAATAATTTTATTGACTTCCCATATATTATGAACTGATCTCAAAACCTAGAATATACCATTATCAACTTTTTCATAACACATCGTGTATACCATATCACACTAAGACAACATGGAAATTCATATCCCTTTCCTCCGCCGCAAACATCAGCGCACTCAACTAGTCAAGGACTTTCGTGATCCCATATAGAAGAAAACTCATTACACATTCCACGCTTGGCATACCGACCGGAGTATACTCATTTTCAAACCATGATAAAACACATCACAAACTCTTCCTTCCCATTCGTTGCATAAGTTTAACTGCCAGGACTGAGTCCTTATACCCATATCAAGTTACACAACTGCCAGCACTCAAGAGCTTTGCTGCACAATGTCTGCAAGTCTCATTACTTCAACCACATACCAGGAATCAATCGTATTCTTTTTTTATACCATTCTGCTTTATTAACAAGTTGTTCCATTTACCCAGTTTCCTTTCTGATTCATCTCTAATTTCATATCAGTCTTTACTGTAGTACGACAATGCCTCAACCCTTTTACCACACAAGACTCGTACACAAGACCACACTGTCTAAGACCCATAGGCCACTGAATACTCTCTCAGTGTTCCCAGAAGTACCTAGAATCCCACCATTCACATGATATAACACAAGTCTTGATCTTCTCTAACGAAACCGCCATCTTTAGCCACATACACAAATCTTAAGGCACTTGACTGTTACAAGCAAAATCTTGAACACTGCAAAACCATTCTCGGGCATCATTCACCCTTATTCAGCTGTAATTCAACTGTCCTATTGAGTAAAACCACTCGTGTTTTGTTAGAACTCTGACATCGCAGAACATGATTACTTACGGATACAATCAG
Organism: Nicotiana noctiflora; assembly: GCA_032618575.1. Taxonomy (NCBI): domain Eukaryota; kingdom Viridiplantae; phylum Streptophyta; class Magnoliopsida; order Solanales; family Solanaceae; genus Nicotiana; species Nicotiana noctiflora. Next base: position 63,558 of record JASVEL010003559.1, read on the forward strand.
CTATCTTTCTTTTCTATACGGTGAATATTCTTTACCATCAGCAGTTCAAAACACCCTAGTACTTCATCAGATCTACGAAGCACCATAACCTTTACCAGAATTTCCCAACATACTTAGAGACATAATCAACATAGCACACAATAGTGCAATCAGTTAATCAATAGCAACCTCCCCAACTTGGCTCGGAGCCATACATCAAAGCACTTTTAGCCACTCCTAGCATTATTACTCAATTGATGCCACAATGTTATAGTGAGATTAAACTCAAGTCATTTACAAGCCTTGACAGAGACTCGAATCATCAGAGACCTTAGCTCTTCTGCAATTCTTGCAGATATACACGCACCACCAATAAGCCCACTCTCTTTAGGTGACAGAAATCTTTCTAAGTCCCAAATTTTCCAAAAATTTCGGCAGAGTTTCCTTTGTAAATTGGCCTATCCACCTGCCATAGAATCACCAAACCATTCTAACAATACATCCACAACTCAACAAGATATTACAATGTATTTCAACAACATTAAATCTCAATACTATACGAATCATATTATCACAATTTATACTTAAACATGTGTTGTACCTGCTCGAATCATAACACATATCAAAATCACTTTAGTCTTCCTGAGTTTAAACTCGTTCCACTACACATAAGGCACTTTACCTTCCAATTACGAGATATGATAATTATTTCTCATGCCCATAGCTAGGGCTACATATCAAATCACAATAAGAACTGAATACCTTACAACTCTCCCATTATCAAACTTCCATTTGCACAATAAAGATCAATACCGATCGTATGAACTTCATAATACCGACTCGCGAAATTATTACCTTGGTGCTCAAGCCATAGACAAAGATCTGGCCTCAAGTCCTCCCGACTGGCCCAACATGAACTCATGGAGATTATATCTCGCCCCTCGTTCGAGGAAATCACAAGCCATAAGGCAATTACATTACTGAGCGCTCGATGCGTACACGTACGTGTGGAAGGAATTTCAAAAATTATATCTCAAGATGAATCAAGTGCGCACGATAAGAATTCCAAGAAATGTGAAGTGTTTCCTAAAGGTTCGCAGCCTCCCGAGGATAAATACAGGTGTCCCTGTACCGCTCCGCGAGACTCTACTAAATCGGCTCATGACTCGCGAGGCCTAGTAACCTAGGCTCTAATACCAACTTGTCACGACACCAATCCCGATCGTGATGGCGCCCAACACAATTGCTAAACCAGCCTAACCATTTGAACACTCTCAACCCAAGTACGAAAATCCATTACCAATTAATAGAGATAATTTAACAGTTAATAGTGATCACCAACCCGATAATAAATAGAAACAATAACGAAAACCATAACCTCTACGGAATATACAAGTGTAAATAGTGAATATAACTGTGCACAAGTGTGGGATGATCAGAACAAAATATAGACAAACTGGAGAATCAGGTCCTGCGAACGCTGGCAGCTACCTCGAATGTCCAAAAGCACTCCCGAGCCGCAATAGAATCAACTCCACTATGGTGTACCTGGATCTGCACACAAGGTGCAGGGAGTCGGGTGTGAGTACTTCCAACTCAGCAGTAATAAAAGTAAATAATGCTGAAGGGAAGAAAACCACGATAGGCACAATCTCATGCTACACAATATAGAACTATCTTTTTATTCCTTTCCAGCATATGTGGGTAGATTATTTAGAAATCTCAATTTTAGCTACTTTCTTTCATAATAATATACCAATACCTGGATACAATCTTAAGCAATGCAAGTCCGCACTCAAATCAGCCCCTCAGGCTCAGCACTCCTTATCAATTTACACCAGGAGATCTGGTCAATAAGGCAACTAATGCATGTGTGCCGGTAATGTATGAGTGCTAAATGTTGTGCCACGTAGTACACGTAAACCAATGTATGTATGCCATGCAATGCATATGACCGCTACGGCGTGTAGCCCGATCCAATTTAGGTACCCGTGCTCACTGTGGGGGTTCAGACTTCGGAGGGCTCCTACAGCCCAAGCACAATATTAATATCACACCTGCTACGGCGCGTAGCCCGATCCGTATACCACTGCAGCGTTCAGTCCGATCCATGCATGTGTATGCATATGCTCGCATGAAATGTCATGCCCTAACATATGGCCCTCGGCCCCAATCAATCTAACAAATAATCAAGAAAGCCCTACGGCAACAATATCATATTAGCTCACAGCAAAAATATTATTAAGACCTTGTTCAAGTTTTTCATAACCTTATAAAAATGTTGAATAGCAAAAATACCATTTTAAAACCTTAAATTTAGATAAAAATATGTACAGTGTTATCAAGACAATGATACTAATCCCTGAAGGATTCAAATAATCCGCACGAAGCCCAAGCATGATAATTAGTCCAATTCATTTCAACAATTAGGTGTTATTAATTATTACGCGGGACGGACCAAGTCACGATCCCCAATGGTGCTCTACCCCACGCCCGTTATCCGGCGTGCAAGTCACCTCAACACAGCACTAAGATGTGCAAGTCCGGGGTTTACCAACCCTCGGGACATCATTTACAAGTATTACCCACCTCGAACCGACGAAAGCTCATGCCCGCGACGCCTTAGCTCCTCGAACCAGCATCCACGCACGTCAAAACTAGCACAAATCAGCACAAATATATCAAAATAGGCTAATGGAACATAGCCCAATAGAAAGAACTCGAAAAATATCAAAAATCACGAAATTGGCAAAACCCGAGCCCCGGGCCCACATCTTGAAAAATATCGAAACTCATATTTCCAGAATCCTCGTCTCGCCACGAGTCCGCACATATAAAATTTACCAAAATCGGAGTTCGATTGGCCTTTCAAAACCCAAATTTTCGTTTTCTATATCTAGGCCACAATCGTTCACAATTTCTACCCAAATTCATGAAGATTGATGTTAATTCTACCATAAAATGATGTTTTTGAGTCAAGAAACTTACCTCCGATGAATACCCGATGATTTCCCAGAGTTTTCCCGTGATTTCTTCTCTCTAGGGCTCAAAAATGGAGGTTTTGGGTATATGAACCCGTAAGCCCTATGTTCTGCAATTAAACTCACTGCCTGGGAATTTAACTCTACGCGTTCACGATGTCTCTCACGTGAACGCGATGACCTGTACGATTACTTCATCGCGAACACGACGCCCTGTCACGCGTCCGCGAAGTTTAATTCTCCCAGCCGCCGGATTTCTTCTATGCGAACGCGTCCATCCTTCACGCGAACGCGAAGCTTCGTCCAACCTTGCCTACGCAAACGCGATAGACTGATCGCGAACGCGATGCTTTAGCCTGCCCTGCCTTATCCTCTTACGCGATTGCGACCTTACTCCACGCGAACGCGATGCGTTCCATCTCCCTCATACGCGAACGCGTTACCTTCCCTCGCGAACGCGATGGTCACCCGGCCCCAGCCTACGTGAACGCGTCATAGCCCTCGCGAACGCAAAGGCTAAAATTTCGCCCAGTGATTTGCAAATTTACAGCAGACCATTTCTTGCTTCCAAATGTCGGATGATGGTCCGGATTCACCCCGAGGCCCTCGGGACCCCAACGAAAACCACCAACATACCCCAAAACACGATACGAACTCGTTCCAATCATAAAAACACCATCCTAAACATCAAAATCACCAATTACACACGGATTCAAGCCTAAGTTTCTTCAAAACTTCCAAATTACACATTCCATCAAAAACCCGATCAAACGACGTCCGAATGACCTAAAATTTTGCAGGCACATCCAAATCACCTAACGGAGCTACTGCAACTGTCGGAATTCCATTCCGACTCCCGGATCAAAATCTCACCTACCGTTCGGTTTCCGCCAAAATTCAACCTTAGCCAATTCAAGCCTATTTCTACACCGGGCCTCCAAATTCAATTCCGATTGCTCCCCTAAGTCAAAATTCACCTCCCGGAACTAGTCGAATCATCAGAATCCGATTCCGAGCATTCTAACTCGATAGTCAACTCTAGGTTGACTTTCCGTATTCAAACTTCCTTCAAACATGCTATTTGCTTCATTTTTCATTCAATTCACTCCAAACTCACCCGATAGGCTCTAACACTGATATAAAAGCATAAAACATGTAATTGCAACATGACGGGGTGGTAAATTCCCGTAACTACGGGCCGGGTCGTTACAGCGATACCGCATCCACGACCAATTGGTCGCTTCTGCGAAACCCAGGCCTAACTGGCCACTTCCGCTTCAGCGAGCCATGGACCGCTTCCGCGCGTCCGCTCCAGCGGAACCACCTCCGCTCCTGCGGGACTTCCCGCTTTTGCGTATCAGAGTCCGCTTCTGCGGGCTCGCTTAAGCGAACAACATTCCACTTCTGCGTATCTTCACCTAACGAACCCACATCGCTTCTGCGAACTACCTTCCACACCAGCGATGTCGCCCCTGCGGACCAAGTTCCGCTTCAACGAACACTAGCACTTCTACGCTCCCTTGTCCGCTCCTGTGGACTCGCTCCTGCGCTCCTATTTCTGCAGGAGCGAAAATAACAGAACCAGAATCTCCAAACCTACAATTTCCATGTTTTTCTCCCATTTAACCATCCGAAAACACCCCGAGGCCCCCGCGACCTCATCCCAACACACCAACACGTCCTAATACCTTATTCGAACTTGCTCCAACCATCAAAACATGTCTAACATCACCATAACCCACAATTCATATCGAATTCAAGCCTAAATTCCTTAAACTTTCCGAATTACGCGTTCGATCAAAAACCCGACCAAACGACGTCCGAATGACCTGAATATTTACAAACATATCCAAAATCACATGACGAAGCTACAAAAATTGTCGGAATTCCATTCCGACCCCCGGATCAAAATCTCACCTACCGTTCGGATTTCGCCAAAATTCAACCTTAGCCAATTCAAGTTTATTCTACATCGGACCTCCGAATTCAATTCCGATCGCTCCCATAAGTCAAAAATCACCTCCCGGAACTAACCAAATCATTAGAATCCGATTCCGAGTACTCTAGCTAAATAGTCAACTCTATGTTGACTTTCCACATTCAAGCTTCCTTCAAAAGGCTATATGCCTCATTTTCAATCCAAATCACTCCTAACTCACCTGATAGACTCTAACACCGATATGAAAGCATAAAACACATAAATATAAGATAACGGGGTGGTAATTCCCGTGACGACAGGCCGGGTCATCACATTCTCCCCTCTTAAGCAAACGCTCATCCTCGAGCGGGTCAAGAAACATACCTGAAGTCTCAAACAAGTGAGGATATCCGCTCCACATCTCCCGCTCAATCTCCCAAGTGGCCTCCTCCACGGGTCGACCTCTCCACTGAACCTTAACTGATGCAATTTCCTTGGACCTCAATCTTCTCACCCGACGACCCAAAATAGCTATAGGCTCCACATCATAGGTCAAGTCATCATCAAGCTGAATAGTGCTAAAGTCCAACACATGCGACGGGTCGCCAACATACTTCCGGAGTATGGACACGTGAAACACTGGATGAACTCCCGATAGACTGGGTGGCAAAGCAAGCATATACGCCACCTCTCCAATCCTCCTGAGAATCTCAAAAGGGCCAATAAATCTCGGACCGAGCTTCCCCTTCTTCCCAAATCTCATTACGCCATTCATCGGTGAAACCATCAGCAAGGCTTTCTCTCCCACAGAATAAGACACCTCTCGAACCTTCCGGTCAGCATAAATCTTCTAGCGCGACTGAGTTATGCGAAGTCTCTCCTGAATAACCTTCACTCTATCCAAAGCATCCCTGGACTAACTCTGTCCCCAACAACCTTGCCTCACCGGGCTCAAACCAACCAACCGGAGATCTACACCGTCTCCCATATAAAGCCTCATACGGCGCCATCTGGATACTAGATTGGTAGCTGTTGTTATAGGCAAACTCTGCGAGAGGCAAGTAATCAGCCCACGAACCACCAAAGTCAATAACACAAGCTCTCAACATATCCTTTAAGATCTAAATAGTACGCTCGGACTGTCCGTCCGTCCGAGGATGGAATGTAGTACTCAACTCAACCTAGGAGCCCAACTCACGCTAAAATGTCCTCCAGAACTGTGAAGAAAATTGATATGATAGAAACTGGGACTCCATGCAATCTAACAATCTCCCGAATGAATATCTCAGCCAACCGCTCCGAGGAGTACGTAGTACACACAGGAATAAAATGAACTGACTTGGTCAGCCTATCCACAATCACCCAAACAGAATCAAACTTCCTCGGTGTCCGAGGGAGTCCCGTAACAAAGTCCATAGTGATCCTCTCCCACTTCCACTCAGGAATATCAATGTGCTGAAATATGCCACCGGGCCTCTGATGCTCGTACTTAACATGCTGACAGTTGAGGCACCGTGCTACATGTCTGACAATGTCCATCTTCATCTTTCTCCACCAATAGTGCTGTTTCAAGTCATGATACATCTTCGCGGCTCTTGGATGGATAGAATACCATGAACTATGGGCCTCCTCCAGAATCAACTCACGAAGGCCATCAACATTGGGCACACATATCCGGCCTTGCATCCTCAATACACAGTCACTATCAATAGTGACATCTCTAGCATCATCATGCTGAACTCTGTCCTTAAGGACAAGCAAGTGTGGATCATCATACTGGCGCTCACGAATACGATCATATAAAGAAGACCGAGATACAACACAAGCCAACACCCTGCTGGGCTCTGAAATGTCTAACCTCACTAGCCGATTGGCTAGCACCTGAACATCATAAGCAAATGATCTCTCCCCAGCTGGAATATATGCCAAGCTCCCCATACTGACCGCCTTCCGGCTCAAAGCATCGGCCACCACATTGGCATTCCACGGATGATATAGAATAGTAATGTCATAATCCTTAAGCAACTCAAGCCATCTCCGCTGTCTCAAATTAAGGTCTTTCTGTTTGAACAAGTGCTGGAGACTACGATGGTCGGTATACACCTCACAAGACACGCCGTACAAATAATGCCTCCAAATCTTCAAGGCATGAACTATGGCAGCTAGCTCCAAATCATGAACGGGATAGTTCTTCTCATGTGGCTTCAACTACCGAGAAGCATAAGCAATCACCTTACCTTCCTACATCAATACACAACCTATTCCCACTCTCGAGGCGTCACAATATATGGTATATGAACCTGAAGCTGATGGAAACACTAACACTGGAGCTGTGGTCAAAACTGTCTTGAGCTTTTGAAAGCTCTCCTCGCACTAATCTGACCACACGAATGGTGCACCCTTCCGAGTTAACTTAGTCAAAGAAGAAGCAATGGATGAAAATCCCTGAACAAACCGGCGATAATATCCCGCCAAGCCAAGAAATCTCCTGATCTCTGTAGCTGAGGACGGTCTAGGCCCAACTCTGCACCGCCTCTATCTTCTTCGGATCAACCTGAATACCATCACGAGACACCACATGTCCCAGAAATGCTACCGACTCGAGCCAAAACTCGCACTTGGAGAATTTAGCATATAGCTTCTCCTCCCTCAATCTCTGCAACACAATACTCAAATGCTGAGCATGCTCCTCCTGGCTACGGGAGTAGACTAGAATGTCATCAATGAACATAATCACAAATGAATCCAAGTAGGGCCTGAACACACTATTCATCAGATGCATGAATGCTGCTGGGGCGTTGGTCAGCCCAAAAGACATCACAAGGAATTCATAGTGGCCATATCTGGTCTTGAATGCATTCTTCAAAATATCAGAGTCCTTGATCTTCAGCTGATAATAGCCTGAACAAAGATCAATCTTAGAAAACACTCTCGCGCGTTGTAACTGCTCAAACAAATCATCAATGCGCGGTAGAGGGTACTTGTTCTTCACGGTTACCTTGTTTAACTGTCTATAAACAATACACATCCGCATGGAACCATCTTTGTTTTTAACAAATAATATTGATACACCCCACGGGGACACACTAGGGCGAATGAAACCATTATCCAAAAGCTCCTGAAGCTGTTCTTTCAATTCCTTTAACTCAGCTGGTGCCATCCGATAAGGAGGAATGGAATGGGCTGAGTGCCCGGCACCAAGTCAATGCCAAAATCAATATCCATGTCCGGTGGCATGCCCGGCAGGTTTGAGGGGAATACATCTGGAAAGTCCCTCATAACAGGTATAGAATCAATGCTAGAAGATTCAACTCCCACATCTCTCATAAATACTAAGTACGACAAACACCCCTTTTCAACCATTTTCTGAGCCTTTAAAAATGAAATAACACAGCTAGGGACGAAATCAATCGAAACCCGCCACTCAATCTGAGAAATACCAGGAATAGCCAACGTAACTGTCTTAGCATGACAGTCCAATATATCATGGTACGGAGATAACCAGTCCATACCCAATATCACATCAAAGTCTACCATCCCCAACAATAACAGATCTGCCTGGGTCTCCAGTCCCCCAATATAAATAACACAGGATGTATAGACATGATCCACAACAATCGTATCCCCCACGGGGGTGGATACATGAATAGGTAAATCAAGACTACCACAAGTCGCACCCAAATGATGTGAAAAATAAGAGGACACGTATGAATATGTGGACCCTAGATCAAATAAAACAGAGGCATCTCTGTGACAGACATAAATGATACCTGTAATCACTGCATCGGAGGCAACTGTATCACGCTTGTCAGGGAGTGCATAGAATCGTGCCTGACCTCCATTGGATCTCTCCTCGCCTCTGGGGCGACCACGAGAAGACTAACCTCCACCTCTACTAGCCTGAGATGGTGCTGAAGAGGAGGGCTGATCCCTCTGCTGAGCCTTATCCCTACGAAGTGGAGGGCACTGGCTCCTCATGTGGCCAAACTCACCACACTCAAAACAGCTACCTGGTGCTGGAGAAGGGGACTGAAGGGAACCCCTCGCCGCAGAAGAACCCTGGGCTGAAGAAGTAGGTGCTGCACTCTGGGATGGGAGGTCACTAAGTGAAGACTGGCCCTACTGGAATCCCTGTCGACCACGACCAGAAGAAGCTCCGCGCTGCTCAGGGCAGACTGAATGAGAAGGTCTAGATGAGCGACCTCTGCCCTGCTGAAAATGCCCTCTAGATGGAGCACCTGAAGCTACCAGAACCACGAGGCCTCTTGGCCTCCCGCTCCTCTCTCTCTCAGTGACGATCCGCCTCAATGGAGCATGCCATATCCACAACCTACTAAAAAAATAATGATAGAACCCTCTCTCTGGTCATAATAATACGGATGGAGTAGTTGAGGCCATCAATGAACCTCATGATCCTCTCCCTATCAGTAGGGATCATCCATATGGCATGCCTAGCCAACTGTGTGAATCTAAGCTCATACTAGGTCACCGACATGTCGCCCTTAACCAACCACTCGAACTGGCGACGTAGCTCCTCGCGACGAGACTGAGGTACATATTTCTCTAGAAAGAGAGTAGAGAACTGCTGCCATGTGAGAGGTGCTGCTCTTGCAGCCTACGCCTCTCAAACTCCTCCCACCAATCAAATGCGGGACCAGTGAACTGAAAAGTAGTGAATGAAACTCTGCTGGACTCAAGAATACTAATAGTACATAGCATCCTTTGGCACTTATCTCAGAAACCCTGGGCATCATTGCCCTCAGCGCCACTGAAATAGGGTGGCTGGAGTCTACCAAACCTCTCTAGACGACGCTGCTCATCGTCAGGCATAACCTGAACCATATGCTATGGAGCTAGTGCAGCTGGAGGAATAACTAGTGCAACCACCTGAACGGGGACCGCCTTCGGCGTCTGAAGTCCCTAAACCACCTGCTCAGGTGTGCGAGCTGCAGGGGTCTGCTAACCACCCCCTGTCTGAGATGTCGCTGCTGTAGCGGTAGCTGATACTACTTGAGCCAAACCAGAACACACCGATAATATCTGGGCCAGACTCTCATGAAGACCAGGAATAGCACTAGATACAGTCTGGGCCTGAATTGGGGCTGCTCCTAAACTGGTACAATGGGCGGGTCAGCTGGCACTGCCTCAGCTACCCTACCTCTACCTCTAGCACGACCACGCCTACGACCTCTAGTAGGTGGCAATGGAGGTCATCCACCTCGTCCTGATGCTCGCGTTCTCGCCATCTGCGAGAGAATAGAATATAGAAGTTCAGTTATGAGAACAACAAGATCGCAAGATAGATTTCAAGAAATGTGAAGTGTTTCCTAAAGGTTCGCAGCCTCCCGAAGATAAGTACAGGCGTCCCCGTACCGATCCAAAAGACTCGACCAACCGGCTCATGACTCACGAGGCCTAGTAAATCTAGGCTCTGATACCAACTTGTCACGACCCCAAACCTGGCCGTGATAGCGCCCAGCACACTACTAGGTTAGCCCGACCAATGAACTACAATCTCGGAGCTAAGAGCTCACTTTACCCAATTTTAAGCACAACAAAATAAGTCAATGAAGACAGAAGTACCAATACAGGGATCAAGTCCCAAACAGTACAACTACCTATAGACCGAGGGATCAAGAGTCAAGAGCCTCTACAGATAACATAAGTGTAATAGTGTTTTACATGATACTCAGTGTTGAAAAAAATAGAAATACGAAATCAAAAGACAGATGGAAAGGATGTCAGGTCCTGCGGACTCTGCAGCCACCTCGACTATCATGTAGATATCGCCTCGAAACAGCTATCGGATCAGGACTGCTGAGAGGTACCTGGATCTGCACACAAGGTGTAGGGAGTAAAATGAGTATTGCCAGACTCAGTGGTAATAAACAAGGGTAAGACAACGTAGATAAGAAATCCACAATAAAGCACTATGTAAAGCTGTAATCAATACCCTATAACAGTTCAATATCAATAGTAAAGTACCAACGAGTATCAACAATACAGTATAACAACTAACAGATGTAGCTAAATGCGATGCAATGCATGAAATGACCGCTACGACATGTAGCCCAATCCAATTTGGGTGCCCGTTCTCACAGTGGAGGTTCAGACTTCGGAGGGGCTCCTACATCCCAAGCACAATATCATGAATATACGCAGCGTCGCGCAGCCCGATCCACTACCAGTCAGCTAATATGCAAATGCAGCCTCACACGCTCAAAAGTAGTTTTGAAAACTCTTTTATCATTTTTCAGTTGAAAACAGTATATGTCAAGTTCCAAAGATTGGAAATATCATGATAACAGTAATAGCTACGGACTGGTAGTAAAACTAGCATGTCAATACCATAGAACAATGATAACGATCCTCGCAGGATTCCCCACAACTCGCTCACAACCCATAAATGTACTCAACCATCCGAGAAGGAGGTTCAACGGCTCAAGAGTAGCCAATATCACAATATAATACGCAACCATCCGAGGAAGAGGTTCGACGGCTCAAGAATAGCCAATATCATAATACAGTATCAATAGGTCGGACTAAGCCATAGTCCCCAAATCACAATCGACCCCGCACTCACAAGAGAGTACGTGTCTCGCCGCTATACAACATCACAAAGTGGTATACCGGGGTTTCGAACCCGCTGGTCATCACCCACATCTATTACTCACCTTAATATGACTCGACGATTAGTCCGCGATGCCCTTGCCACGAGATTCGCACGCGTCAAATATGATCAAATATAGTAGAAACACATCAAATTAGGCCAATGGAATGATACCCAGTCAAAACAACTCAATTTACACCAAAAATTATAAAGTTGCCAAAACCCGACTTTCGGTGCGCTTCTCAAAAAATTACGAAAGTCACATATTCGGAACCCTCGTCTCAACACGAGTCTAAGCATATAAATTTTTCCAAATTTGGACTCCATTTGCCCATTCAAATCCTTGATTTTCTATAATTTTAGGCCTAGGGCTAAAACCTCCATTAAAACACCCCAAATTCCTCCAATTTCATGAGATAATTCCATAATCTTATCAATACTAATCATAATTTGAGTCCATAGTTGATTACCTGAAGAATCTCCTTGAATTTCCCTTCAAAATCGCCCAAATCGCCCAAATCGCCTCTTAAGCCGATCCCCAAATGTTTTGAAATGTTCTGAAATTTCTAACTCCTCATATAATTAAACCCTCTACGATTTCCGCTTCTGCGGACAATTTCCGCCTCTGCGATACCGCATCCGCAGGCCTAACTTGCCACTTTCGCTTCTGCGACCCAAGGACCGCTTCCGCGCGTCCACTCCTGCGAAACCACATTCGCTCATGCGGGACTTCCCGCTTATGCGAAACAGAGTCCACTTCTGCAGACTCGTTTAAGCGAAAAAACCTTCCGCTTTTGCGGATCTTCACCTAACGAACCCAAACCGCTTATGCGAACTACCTTCCGCACCAGCGATGCCGCCCCTGCAGACCAAGTTACGCTTTAATGAACACCAGTGCTTGTCCGCTCCCTTGTCCGCTCATGCGGACTCGCTCCTGCACTCTCATTTCCGCTGGAGCGAAAACAACAGAACCAGAATCTCCAAACCTGCAATTTCCATGTTTTTCTCCCGTTTAACCATCCGAAAACACCTCGAGGCCCCCGGGACCTCATCCCAACACACCAACACATCCTAATACCTTATTCGAACTTTCTCCAACCCTCAAAACATGTCTACCATCACCATAACCCACAATTCACATCGAATTCAAGCCTAAATTCCTTAACCTTTCCGAATTACACGTTCAATTAAAAACCCGACCAAACGACGTCCGAATGACCTGAAAATTTACAGACATATCCAAAATCACATGACGAAGGTATAAAAATTGTCGGAATTCCATTCCGACCCCTGGATCAAAATCTCACCTACCGTTCGAATTTTGCCAAAATTCAACCTTCGCCAATTCAAGCCTATTTCTACACCGGACCTCCGAATTCAATTCCGATCGTTCCCTTAAGTCACAAATCACCTCCCGGAACTAACCAAATCATCAGAATCCGATTCCTAATACTCTAGCTAAATAGTCAACTCTAGGTTGACTTTCCACATTCAAGTTTCCTTCAAAAGGCTATATGCCTCATTTTCAATCCAAATCACTCCTAACTCACCCGATAGACTCTAACACCGATATGAAAGCATAAAACACATAAATATAAGATAACAGGGTGGTAATTCCCGTGATGACATGTCGGGTCATCACAAACACCGAGCCACAGACGTCAGAATAGCTACCTTGAATATCTGTGGACAAAAAGCTCGCTCCCAAAATGTTATTGCTACTTAAATGCTGCTCCGACACCTAGATCCATGCAAAACAATGTACAGAGTGTAGCATCAGCACAACCGACCCTATGTGCTGCTAAGTGTCTGGCCTAACCCCGGCGAAGTAGTGACGAGGCTAGACCAGACTACCAGATAAATCTGTGCAGATATATATATACAAGTACAAGAAAATAATTGCGAAAAATAAATAAATAAAACTAGGGGGGACATGTTTATAGGGTAGCAGATAAAACGGAATATCAGGAATAACAACAGAAACTATATCTGATTTCGTCTAACATAGAATAAGGGAAAACAAACCACTTTCACTTGTTTAATTTCCTCTTATTACAAGCGTGCAACTCGATCCTATTTATCATAATATCACGTGGTAGGCATACCACTCAATCCCATTTCATAATATCACATGGTAGGCATACCACTCACTCCCATTTCATAATATCACGTGGTAGGCGTACCACTCGCTCCCATTTTATAATATCACGAGGCGTATATACCACTCGCTCCCATTTTATTATATCACATGGTAGGCGTACCACTCGCTCCCATTTCATAATATCATGTTGTAAGGCGTACCACTCTCTCTTATTTTATAATATCTCGTGGTCGACGTGCCACACGATCCCATTTCTTTCAACACAATACACAAAATAATCCCGGCAAGGGAGAAAGATGTTATAATAAACTATCTTGGCAAGGGAACAAGATAATATATAAACTATCCCCGCAAGGGAGATCCAGCTATGACCAAACTTATTCGATTGCTACTTAACACAATTAAATCAATACTCAATCTCAACAATTATTGGCTCAATATTAAATATTTCCAACCAAGTCCTCATAAACAACAATTAAGAATTCGATAATTAGCAATTCAGAACTCACGATCATGCTCGACACCAGTGTATAGATACTCGTCACCATGCCTATACACCGTACTCGACAAATAGCAATTAGCAAATAAGACTCTACTCCTATTCCTCAAGCCAAAGTTAGACCAAACACTTACCTCAAATGCTGCAAACTCAACTCAAGCCTCTAGTATAGCTTTACCCCTCGAATTCACCACCAAACCGCTCGAATCTAGTCACAAACTACTTGAATGTATCAAAAAAAACTAATTGAATCAATTTGAATGAATGAAAATGAATTTCCGAAAGTTTTACTCAAAAATTCACAAAATGACCCCGGGTCCACGTGGTCAAAACCCAAGATTCGAACCAATACCCGGTTACCCACTCCCTCATGAGTTCGTATAGGTCCAAATCCTCAATTTTAAGAAAACCTAAGTTTTACCAAAAATACCCATTTTCACCCATGGAAATCTTTGATTTTAAGATGAAAACATGTTTAATGATGTTAAAGATTGAAGAAATTAAGTAAAAACTAACTTACAAATGATTTGGAGAAGATAGGTTTCTTGGAAAATCCTCTATGGAGTTTGTGTTTTGAAAGAATGAAGAGAGAGGGTTTAAAATTCGTCTAAGTATGAAATAGCTGGGTCTCACATGTGGGAATTGTGAAACTTGGTTTGCAATTGCGAACCGAGCAGGCTTGGGAATTGCAAAGGAATTGTTCGCATTTGCAAACTCCCCCATTTTCTCTAGGTCTTGCATTTGCCACCTCAGATGTCGCTTTTGCGACTGGGTCTTCATATTTGCGAGCCCAGTGGTTGCATTTGCGATCAGGCCTGCCCAGGACACCACTTCGCATTTGTGATGACTAGCTTCGTAATTTGAGACGCACAGCTAATTTTTCAAAGGTTCAGATGCACTAGCGGCCTATCCAAAATCTCCCGAGCCCTCGGGGTTCCAAACCAAACATACACACATCCTCAAAAGCATCCTACGGACTTACTCGCGCGATCAAATCACCAAAATAATATCATATACATTGAATCAAGCCTCAAAACTCAAGATTTCTTCACACTTTTCATAAAACACTAAATTTTCATTTTTAAGTCCGAAACACGTCAAATGACGTTGATTTTCAACCAAATTTAATATAAAGCACTTAAATCATATATAAGACTTGGACCGGGAATCAGAACTAAAATACGAGCCCGATGCCACAGTATTCTGATCAAATTTCCTTTCAATTTTTCTTAATTAATTTCAGAAAATAATTTCATACAAAAATTTATTCTCGGGCTTGGGACCTCGGAATTTGATTATGAGCATATGCCCGAGTCCCATATATTCTACGGACCTCCGGGACTGTCCAATCATGGGTCTAGGTCCGTTTACCCAAAATATTGACCAAACTCAACTTTAATCATTTTAAATCTATATTTTTTGAAAGTTTCATATAATTTAACATATTAGCTTTCCGGCTATGCGCCCGGACTTTGCACGCAAATAGAGGTAAGTAAAAATAAGGTTTTCAAGGCCTCGAAAGCACGGAATGAAAGAGAAAATAGTTGATGACCCCTTTGGGTCATCACATTCTCCGTCTCTAAAACAATCATTCGTCCTCGAACGGACAAAAGGAAGAAGTACCTGAGTTGGAAAATATATGGGGATAACAGGTCCGCATATCCGATTTGGACTCCCAGGTCGATGCCTTGGGAGGCTGACCTCTCCACTGAATACGCATTGAAGGAAAACTCTTCGATGTCAACTATTGAACCTGTCGGTCTAGAATAGCTTCCGGCTCCTCCTCACAAGACAGATCCTTGTCCAACTGGACAGTGTTGAAATATAACACGTGGACTGGATTGCCGTGATACATTCGAAGCATGGACATATAAAACACTGGATACACGGCTGACAAGCTAGGGGGCATGGCAGGTCTATAAGCCACCTCTCCCACACGATCGAGAATCTTAAATGGACCAATGAACCTTGGGCTAAGCTTTCCCTTCTTCCCAAATCTCATCACGCCCTTCAAAGGCGACACTAGGAGCAATACTCGCTCACCAACCATGAAAGTTATATCTCGAGCCTTACGATATGCATAACTCTTTTGCCGCGACTAAGCCGAATGAAGCCTGTCCTGAATGATCTTGACCTTATCCAAGGCCTCCTGAACTAAATCAGTTCCCAGTAACCGATCCTATACCGGCACAAACCATCCAACTGGAGACCAATATCGCCTACCATACAATGCCTCATATGGAGACATCTAGATGCTGGACTGGTAGCCGTTATTGTAGGAGAACTTTTCTAAAGGTAGAAAATGGTCCCATGAGCCTCCAAAATCAATGACATAGGCTTGTAGCATAACCGCCAATATTTGAATAGTCTGCTCGAACTGTCCGTCCGTCTAAAGATGGAATGTTGTGCTCAACTCAACCTGGGTGCCCAACTCTCACTGAATAGCTCTCTAGAAGCGCGAGGTAAACTATATACCCCAGTCCGAAATGATAGATACTGGCACCCCATGACGACAAACAATCTCTCTGATGTAGATCTCAACTAACCTCTCTGATGAATAAGTGGCTACAATAGGAACAACATGCGCTGACTTGGTCAGCCTATCAACAATGACCCTAATAGTATTTAACTTCTTCCGAGTCATTGGAAGTCGAGTAAAAAAATCCATGGTATTCCTCTCCTACTTCTACTCGGGAATCTCTATCCTCTGAAATAGTCCACCAGACCTTTGATGCTTGTACTTAACCTGCTAACAGTTCAAACAATGAGCCACATATGCAATAATATCCTTCTTCATCCTATGCCACCAATAATATTGTCGCAAGTCCTGATACATCTTCGTGGTGCTCGGGTGAATAGAATACCGAGAACTATGGGCCTCCCCTAAGATCAACTCTCTAATCCCATCGACATTGGGCACACAAACTCGTCCCTACAATCTCAAAACACCATCATCATCTAAGGTCACCTTCGTGGCGCCTCCACGCTGCACCGTGTTCTCAAGACACATAAATGGGGGTCATCAAACTGCCGATCACGGATATGCTCCCATAATGAAGAACGAGTGACCGTGAAAGCTAACACTCTACTAGGCTCAGAGATATCCAATCCCACGAATAGGTTAGCCGAGGCCTGAACATCCAAAGCAAGCGGTCTCTAGATGACCGGAATATAAGCAAGACGACCCATACTAGCTGACTTCCTACTTAATGCATCGACCACCGCATTGGCCTTCCCCGAGTAATACAAGATTGTAACATCATAATCTTTTAATAACTCCAACCACCTCCTCTGCCTCAACTTCAAATCCTTCAGCTTGACCAAGTACTGAAGACTCTTGTGATCACTGTACACCTCACATGTCACACCATATACATAATGCATTCAAATCTTCAAAGCATGAACAATGGATGCCAACTCTAGATCATGAACCAGATAATTCTTCTCGTGGATCTTCAACTACCTCGAAGCATAGGCAATGACTCTGCCATCCTGTATATATACTATACCAAGCCCAGCACAGGAAACATCATAATAAACTATATAAGGCCCTGAACCTATGGGCAAAACCAATACCGATGTCGTAGTAAGAGCTGTCTAGAGCTTCTGAAAGCTCGCGTCACACTCATATGGACATCTAAACTAGGCACCCTTTTGGGTCAATCTGGTCATCGGGGCTGCAATAGATGAAAACCCCTCCACAAACCGACGGTAGTCGCCTTCTAACCCCAAGAAACTTCAAATCTCTGTAGCTAAAGCTAGTCGAGGCCAATTCTTGACTGCCTTAATCTTCTTCGGGTCCACCTAAATACCCTTTACTGATACAACGTGACCCGGGAGTGCAACTGAACTCAACCAAAACTCACACTTTGAGAACTTAGAATGTACTGACTACCCTTCAGAGTCTAAAGAACCACTCTGAGGTGCTGCTCGTGCTCCTCCTGGTTGCGGGAGTATATCATAATATCATCAATGAAAACTATCACGAACAAGTCCAAATAAGGCCTGAACATTTGGTTCATCAACTCCATAAATGCTGATAGGGCATTGCTCAACCCAAATGACCTGACCAGGAACTCATAATGCTCGTACCGAGTACGAAATCTTTCTTAGGGACATCAGGCGCCCTAAACATCAACTGGTGGTAGCCAGATATCAAGTCTATCTTTAAAAACGCCTTTGCACCCTAACGCTAGATGAACAAATCATCAATCCTCGGCAGCGGATACTCATTCGATACCGTAACTTTGTTCAATTGTAGGTAATGAATGCAAATCCTCATCGAACCATCCCTTTTCTTCACAAATGACACTGCACACCCCAAGGAGAAACACTAGGTCTCATAAAACCTTTCTCTAGTAAATCCTGCAACATGTTTTTTAACTCTTCCAACTATGGCGAAGCCATGCGATACAGCGGAATAAAATGGGATGAGTTCTCAGATTCAGATCAATACAAAAATCAATATCCATGTCGGGAGGCATACCCGACAGGTTTGAATGGAAAACCTCGGGGAACTCCCGAATAATAGGAATAGAATCAATAGAAGGGGCATCTCCGCTGGAATCACGAACATATGCCAGATAAGCTAGACACCCCCTTCTCGACCATGCATCGGGCCTTAACATATAATATAACACTGCATGTGGTATGACCTAGGTTCCCTCTCCACTCCAAATAGGGCAATTCCGATAAAACCAAGGTCACGGTCTTGGTGTGACAATCCAAGATAGCATGATACGGGGACAACCAATCCATCCCGAATATAACGTCGAAATCACTGGTGTAGATACATAAACAGGAATACTCAAAGCATCACTAGGCATGACCACGTATGGTACAAAATAGGACGACATATATGAATACGTAGACCTAGGGTCAAATAGCACTGAGGCATCTCAATCAGAAATCAGAATAGTACATGTAATGTCTTCATCTGAAGACTAATCCTCTGGCTTGGCTGCTGGCTGGCCTCCACCTCTGGCGGCATGAACTCCGCCTTTATGACTTCTAACTCTACCTCTAACACCCATAACACCACCTCTAACTGGCTGGGCATTTTTGAGGAACTTCTGGTGCCCGAATCCTAGTGCGAGAACTCTGATACTTAGAGTTGCTCAAACTCAAGGGCAAAACTTGACAATGTGCCTCAGATCACCACAAGCATGGCAAGACCTCGTCTACTGTGGCTGAGCACCCCTCAACCTCAGGCAAACCCTCATGTTGTGACCATACTCACCACACTCATAACATCTACACGAACGTTGTAGCTAAGGGGACTGGGGTTGACCCTGTTGACCTAAATGAGCACCTGAAGTACCGTGAGTGACATGTGAAGCTAACTAAAAGGGCCTAGGAGGATGGCCTCTACCATAGGTACATCTACCTCCAGACGGGGTACCACTAAATCTGCCTACATGACGAGGCCTCTAATCCGACCTATGACCGCCTCCCAGTAGCAGTACCACCTCAACTCTACGGCCCATATTGGCTACCTCCTGAAATGTGATCTCACTCCTAGCTTGAGCCACTGTACCCGGCTGATCTGCCACCACTTGTTGAACTTATAGAAGCAAACCCACTCGAATGAAACTCTCCACGAAGCCTACTAATCAGACTAGAGCTTCCTGAAGAACTAGGATGGCAATGAACCCCTTGGGACTTGAGCTGGGCCTACCGGGACTGCTGGGGCTGGAACCTCCTCCTCTAAATCAACCTGAGGCTCTGCCACTGGAGTTGCTGCTGGGGGCTCGGATGGCTGAGCGGTAGATGAAGAAGTGCATGTTCTCGCCATCTACGGAAGAACAAAGTAGAAATTCAATTGTTACTTAAGAAATAGAACCGCACGACAAGAAAGAACAAATGTGAAACTTTCCTAACTCTGTAGCCTCTAGGAGATAAATACAGATGTCTCTGTAGTGTTACCTCAGACTCTACCGAGTTCTCCGTGAGTAGTGAGACCTATGTAATCTAATACATTGATACCAACTTGTCACGACCCAGATTTCCCACCATCGGGAGTCGTAATGGCACCCACTAGTAGGAGCTAGGCAAACCAATTATTAACAACCTCTTTTAACGAACCTTGACAATATTAGGAACAATAAAGCATTTAATAATAAAGCGGAAGTCTCAAATATAATTAACTAAAAGAAATACGGAAGTTTAACAAAATACTCTACCCAAGACTGGTGTCACAATACTCACGAACATCTAGAGAATACTAAATACAAGGTTTGAATGAAACATAAAACTGTCTGCTTCGGTACAAGTGATAACAAACTGAATAAAATAAAAAGGTACTTCGAGCCTGCGGAAGTCAGCAAGGCTACCTCGAATATCTGTGGACTAAAAGCTCACCCCCATAATGCTACTGCTACTCAAATGCTGCTCCAACACCTGGATCTGTGCAAAATGATGCACAGAGTGTAGCATCAGCACAACCGACCCTATGTGCTAGTAAGTGCCTAGGTGTCACGACCCTACTTCACCAATTGTGAACATGTCGTGATGGCACCCAGTCCCCATGACTAGGTAAGCCTAACACGTTGCGGGATATACAAGTTATAAACACTTAAATAAGAAACAGCGGAAAAATAGCATAAGAGATATGTAATCCGTGTCACTTGGCACCTACATCCGTCACACAATGAATAAAACACTACCAAGACCCGGAACCCCACGGTAACACAGACTAAAAGAGAAATACATTTGTGGCTCTATGTGAAAAGAGTATCTAACAACGATATGAAGAAAGATGTCAACTGGTACTACTAGAATAGAAGGGAAAGCCTCCGGATCCGCGGACGTAGCAGATCATACCTCGAAGTCTCCCAGAAAGCTGCGGAATCACCTAGCACGAGCCTGCTCTGATGTACCTGGATCTGCACAACAAAAGTGTGCAGAAGAGTAGCATGAGTACACCACGACGGTACTCAGTAAGTGCCAAGCCTAACCTCGATGGAGTAGTGACGATGAAGGTCAGGGCCCTACTGAGAAACAATAATATAATGATGATAACAATAATAAGCAGTTTAAATGATAATAATTTCCGAAATAACAACAATAAGATGATTACTGCAACTGTCTACAATTAAGCTAACAACAAATAACCAACTCAATAAAACAAGTCTAGGACCTGTGGGAATTGAACCCACAGTCCCATTAACAGCACCCCTGGGTCTCCCGGAATCGAACCCGCAACCCATGTCTCAATAATATCTCAATAGCTCAGGATCTCCGGGAATCGAACCCGCAGTCCCTACCAATAACTCATGATCTCGGGAATCGAACCCGTAGTCCTCATTTCAATAATCTCAGGATCTCGGTAATCGAACCCGTAGTCCACATTTCAATAATCTCAGGATCTCGAGAATCGAACCCGTAGTCCACATTTCAATAATCTCGGGATCTCTGGAATCGAACCCGTAGTCCATATTTCAATAACCTCAGGATCTCGCGAATCGAACCCGTAGTCCATAACCACAGCAAGTAAAGGAATACTCAGAGAGAAGTATAATATGCTTAACGATAACTTCGCCGATGAACAACGCCAGCGATTACCAGAAAACTCAAGTAAGTCAATTAAGCAACTAGACAGTTAGATTCTATCTAATCATGCTTTTCTAACTACTACCGGTAGGAATATCGAATTTAACAGCTAAAAACTGGAATATCACTCATTGAACATTTTAAGTAAAGTATGTGTTCAACAACCAGTGCATGTACACGCCCGTCACCTCGCGTACAAGGCATTTAAAATATCACATAATATCCTAGGGGCGAAAGTCCCCCACACGAGGTTAGACAAGCCACTTACCTCAATGTTTACGAACAATTCAATCACCCTCTTGCCACGAATGTCGGCCTCCACAAGTGTAGTATCCGATAAAAATCAATAGAATCACATCAAAATAGGCCAATTGGGCATTACCCAATCAAAATAACTCAAAATATACCAAAACCCACAAGTTGCCAAAACCCGACTTTCGGTACGCTTATCGAAAAATCACGAAAATTATATATTCGGGTTCCTTATCTCAATACGAGTCTAGGCATATAAAATTTACCAAAATCGGACTCCATTTGCCCACTCAAATCAGAGATTTTCTAACATTTAGGCCTAGGGCTCAAACCCACCTTTAATCTTCCAATTTCAGTGAAATAATCACGGATTTCATGATAAACCAACGAATTAAGGTCAAGAAACTTACCCCCGATGATTTCCCGATGATATCCCAGAGTTTCCCCTTCAAAATCCTCTCTTGGAGCTCAACAATGGCGGTTTTGGTGTGTTAGGCCGCGACTGAAATGTTCTGGACTTAAAGTCACTGCCAGGCCATTTTACTCTACGCGATCGCAACACTGGGCTTGCGATCGCGATGCACAAAATATGGGCGGCCTAATTTTCCTCTACGCGATTGCGTGACCCTGGACGCGATCGCAGTGAACAACTCAGGCAACCCTACGCGATCGCAAACGTACTAACGCGATCGCGAAGAACAAACTCGTCCGGCTCCCCAAACTACCCTACGCGATCGCATACTCCCTCACGCGATCGCACTGCTTCCGACCAATACCCTACGCGATCGCATGAAACCTCACGCGATAGCACTGGTTCAACCTCCAGACTTACGCGATCGCATGCTTTACTTCACGATCGCAGAGCTCAGGATTTCTCCCTTACGCGATCGCATGGCCATCTCCGCGATCGCGGAGAGCAAAATTGCTCTGCAATTATTGCAGCAGAACAGCAGTGCCTTTTGGCACAAATTGGTCCGTTTGGACCCCCGAATTCATCCCGAGGCTCCCGGGACCCCAACGAAAACCACCAACATACTCCAAAACACGATATGAACTCGTTTAAATCATAAAAACACGTCTAACAACATCAAAACCCATAATTCACATCGAATTCAAGCCTAAATTTCTTAAAACTTTCCGAATTGCACATTCGATCTAAAACCTGACCAAACGACGTCTGAATGACCTGAAACTTTGCGGACATATCCTAATTCACATAACGAAGCTACAGAAATTATCGGAATTCCATTCCGACCCCCGGATCAAAATCTCACCTATCGTTCGGATTAACCAAAATTTCATCCTTCGGCATTTCAAGCCTAATTGAGCTACGGACCTCCAAAATACATTCCGAACGCGCTCCTAACCCCCAAATCACCTAACGGAGCTAATGGAACCATCGGATTTCCGTTCCGAGATTGTCTTAACACTGTTCCGGCTACGGACCATTTTCTAGCTTTAAAGCTCTCATTTAGGGACTAAGTGTCCCAAAATGCTCCAAATTTCGGAACCGACTCTCTCGGCAAACCACAATAGCAGAAATGAACTTAGGGGAACAGTTAAATTAGGGATTGGGGCGTAATTTTCTAAAACGACCGGTCGGGTCGTTACATCTTCCCACACTTAAAGATTCGTTCGTCCTCGAACGAGCATAGAAAACATACCTGGAGTAGTGAAAAGATGAGGGTACTGGCTGCGCATATCCTGCTCGGCCTCCCAAGTCGCCTCCTCGACCGGCTGGCCCCGCCACTGAACCTTTACCGAAGCGATGTTCTTTGACCTTAGCTTTCTGACTTGCCTGTCTAGAATGGCTACTGGCTCCTCAACATAAGACAGATCCTTGTCTAGCCTGAACAGATGTGAAATCCAACACATGCGACGGGTCACCATGGTATCTCCGGAGCATGGAGACATGAAATACGGGGTGAACTCCGGCTAGGCCGGGAGGTAAGGCCAACTCATAAGCAACCTCCCCAACACGCCTCAAAATCTCAAAAGGGCCAATAAATCTAGGACTCAGCTTTCCTTTCTTCCCAAACCTCATAACGCCCTTCATGGGCGAGACTCGAAGTAGAACCCGCTCGCCAACCATAAAAGCCACATCGCGAACCTTCTTGTCCGCATAACTCTTCTGTCTAGACTGGGCTGCACGAAGTCTGTCCTGAATTACCTTGACCTTGTCCATAGCATCCTGAACCATATCAGTACCTAGCAACCTGGCCTCGCCCGGCTCAAACCAACCCACGGGAGACCTGCACCTCCTACCATATAGGGCCTCGTACGGTGCCATCTGAATACTAGACTGGTAGCTGTTGTTATAAGCAAACTCCGCCAGTGGCAAGAAGTGATCCCACGAACCTCCAAACTCAATCACGCACGCACGGAGCATATCCTCCAAAATCCGAATAGTGCGCCCGGACTGCCCATCGGTCCGGGGGTGAAATGTCGTGCTCGCCTCCACCCGAGTACCTAACTCCCGCCGTACGACCTTCCGTAATCGTGAAGTGAACCGAGTGCCTCTATCCGAAATGATGGAAACTCTGGAATACCATGCACCCGAACTATCTCCTTGATATAGATCTCCGCCAGTCACTCCGATGAATAAGTAGTGCTCACCGGTATGAAATGGGCGGACTTGGTCAGCCGATCCACAATAACCCAAATGGAATCAAACTTCCTAACAGTCCGTGGAAGCCCAGATACAAAGTCCATGGTGATGCGCTCCCATTTCCACTCTGGAATCTCAATCTGCTGCATCAATCCACCCGGACGCTGATGTTCATACTTCACCTGCTGGCAGTTGAGGCATCTGGAAACATAGTCAACTATATCCCTCTTCATCCGCCTCCACCAGTAATGTTGTTTCAAGTCCTAATACATCTTCACGGCACCCGGATGGATGGAATACCGCGAACTACGGGCCTCTGCTAGAATCAGCTCTCGAAGATCATCTACATTGGGCACACAGATACGCCCATGCATCCTCATGACTCCATCATCCCCGATGGTAACATCTCGAGCATCACCACACCGAACTCTATCCTGAAGGACAAGCAAATGAGGGTCGTCGAACTGACGCTCCCTGATGCGGTCAAATAGAGAAGACCGAGAAACCACACAAGCTAGAACCCGGCTGGGCTCCGAAAGATCCAATCTAACAAATTGTCTGGCTAAAGCCTGAACATCCATCGCCATAGGCCTCTCCGAAGCTGGTAGATACGCTAAACTCCCCAAACTCTCTGCCCGATGACTCAAGGCATCAGCAACCACATTAGCCTTGCCCGGATGATAGAGAATAGTAATATCATAGTCCTTCAGTAGTTCCAACCATCTCCTCTGACGCATATTCAGGTCCTTCTGCTTAAGCAAGTGCTGCAAGCTCCGGTGATCAGTGTAGATCTCACAAGGAACCCCATATAAATAATGACGCCAAATTTTCAAGGCGTGAACAATGGCAGCCAGCTCCAAATCATGAACAGGGTAATTCTTCTCATGCACCTTCAGCTGTCTCGACGCGTAGGCAATCACCCTACCGTCCTGCATCAATACTGCACCGAGTCCAACTCGTGAGGCATCACAATATATAGTATAGGACCCCGAACCTGTAGGCAACATCAATATAGGGGCCGAAGTCAAAGCTGTCTTGAGCTTCTGAAAGCTCGCCTCACACTCGTCTGTCCACTGAAAAGGGGCACCCTTTGGGTCAATCTAGTCATAGGTGCTGCAATCGAAGAGAACCCCTCTACGAAACGACGGTAATAGCCCATCAAACCAAGGAAACTGCGAATCTCAGTAGCGGAGGAGGGTCTGGGCCAACTCTGCACGGCCTCCACCTTCCTCGGATCTACTCGAATACCATTACTAGACACCACGTGGCCCAGAAATTCTACTGAACTCAACCAGAATTCATATTTAGAGAACTTGGCATAAAGCTGCTTCTCCCTCAGAATCTGAAGCACTATCCTCAAATGCCGCTCGTGCTCTTCCCGGCTCCGAGAATATACTAGAATATCATCAATGAAGACAATCACGAACGAGTCCAGATAAGGCTCGAACACACTGTGCATCAAATTCATAAAGGCTGCTGGGGCATTAGTCAGCCCAAAGACATCACGAGGAACTCATAGTGACCATACCGAGTCCTGAAGGCAGTCTTCAGGATATCTGGCTCCCGAATCTTCAACTGGTGATACCCAGAGCGCAAATCAATCTTAGAAAACACATGTGCGCCCTGTAGCTGGTCAAATAAATCATCAATACGGGGCAAAGGATACCGGTTCTTCACTGTAACCTTGTTCAGCTGACGATAGTCAACACATATACGCATAGAACCGTCTTTTTTCTTCACAAACAATACAGGAGCACCCCAAGGCGAAACACTGGGTCGAATGAAACCCTTACCCAACAACTACTATAACTAATCCTTCAACTTCTTCAACACAGGAGGAGCCATACGGTACGGTGGAATAGAAATGGGCCGAGTGCCCGCAACAAATCAATAGCAAAATCAATATCTCTGTCGGGCGGCATGCCCGGGAGATCAGCTGGAAATACATTAGCGAAATCATGTACCACTGGAACAGAATCAATAGAAGGAGTGTCAATACTAACATCCCGCACATAAGCTAGATAAGCAGCACACCCCTTCTCAACCTACGCTGAGCTCTGAAAAAGGAAATAACCCGGTTGGGGGTGTGATCTAGAGTACCACTCCACTCAATACGTGGAATGCCTGGCATAGCCAGCGGTCACGGTCTTAGCGTGACAATCAAGAATAGCATAATAGGGCGACAACCAGTCCATGCCCAGAATAATATCAAAATCGACCATCCCGAGCAGCAATAGATCCGCTCTGGTCTCAAAATCACAAATAGTAACCAAACACGACCGATATACGCGGTCCACATCCAAAGAATCACCCACCGGAGTGGAAACATAAATGGGGGCACTCAAAGAATCCCGAGGCACACCCAGATGAGAAGCAAAGTAAGAAGGACACATATGAAAAAGTAGAACCATGATCGAATAGAACCGATGCCTCTTTGTGACTAACCAAGATAATACGTGTGATAATAGAATCGGAGGCAACAGCTGCAGCACGATCATGAATAGCATAAAATCTTGCCTGACCCTCTCTCGTGGGTGGCCTCTAGCACTCGGATCCCCGCCCCTAGCTGGCTGGGCAGGTGGGGTGGCAACTGGGGTTGGGATGATGGCCTGCTGACCCTGTGAACCACGCTGAGGCTGCGAAGTCTGTGGAGGCGCTGCTCTCCTACGCCTGGGGCACTCCCTAACTAGATGGCGAGTATCCCCGCACTCAAAACAAGCTCCGGGAGGACGCAGTGGCTGTGACTGATTGGCCTCACCCCCGCTGGACTGACTTCTGGAGGTACCCCGCGTAGGAGGCGTACTGGAAACTGGGGGAGCATAATAAGGCTCCTGAGGTGCTGGAAGACCTGGAGTACTACCTGCTGCGGGCAATGCCGAGTGAACTGGTCGACCGGAATAACCCCTGCCAAAACGACCGGCTGATGAAGTGCGGGCACCAGAGAAATGGCCCGACTCACGAGACCTTTTGGCCTCTCTCTCTCTCCGCTCTCTAGGGAGCATACTCTCGATTCTCTTGGCAATGCTAACTGCCTGCTGATAAGATATATCTGTCTCAAGCTCTCTGGCCATGCTGGATCGGATAGGCGGAACAAGGCCCTCAATAAATCTCCGCACTCGCTCCCGAACCGTGGCTACCAAAGCCGGTGCATGCCTGGCTAACCAGGTGAAACTGATGGCATACTCATATACTCACATAGAGCCCTGGCGCAACCTCTCAAACTTCGCTCGCCAAGCATCCCTAAGGCTCTGGGGAACAAACTCCCTCAAAAACATATCAGAAAACAGTCAAAGTCGGTGAGGCGGACTTGTCTGGACAATCCAACTCATATGTGCACCACCAATCATAAGCGGCCCCTCGAAGCTGAAAAGAAATAAAAGAAACCCCACAGGTCTCCAATACACCCATAGTACGGAGGATGCGATGACACTCCCCCAGAAATCTCAAGGCATCACCTGAAGCTAAACCATTGAACACTAGGGGATCATACTTCTTGAACCTCTCCAACCTGCACTGCTCATCCTCGAAGGCAGCTGACCTTCCTCCGGGCTGTACTGGTGCGACAGGCGGTATAGGAATAACCTCTATAACCTGCACCACGGGCACTCGCTACTCAGGAGTGCGGGCTGCAAGAGTTTGGGCCTCTCCCCTAGCTTGAGATATAACTGCACCGAGAGAAAGCAACCCCGCCTAAGCCAGAGTAGTGTACATGCTCATAAACTGGGCTAGAGTCTCCTAGAGTGCTAGAGTCGTAGTAGTTAGAGTAGGTGTATCGGATGCCTGCTCTCCAACCTGATCCACCAGTGGTACCTCAGCGGCAGAGCGCGTGGGTGTTGTGGCTGCACCTCAGGCGCGCCCTAGACCTCTACCCCGGCCTCGGCCTCTAGCAGCAGCAGTAGGGGGCACGGTGCCTAATCCTCAAGAGTAGCAAGTGTCCTCACCATCTGTGAGAGAATAGAAGACAGAAGTTTAGATTTGGTGTCAAAATATCACAAGACAAGGAATTCAAAAGAAATGAAGAGTTTCCTAAACAGCTACATAGCCCCTCGTAGATAAATACGGCTGTCTCTATATCGATCAGCGAGGCTCTAAATAACCGGCCTGTGTCCTGTGACTCCTATGAAACTAGAGTTCTTATACCAACTTGTCACGATCCTAGTTCACCAATTGTGAACATGTCGTGATGGCACCCAGTCCCCATGACTAGGTAAGCCTAACACGTTGCGGGATATATAAGTTATAAACACTTAAATAAGAAACAACGGAAAAATAGCATAAGAGATATGTAATCCGTGCCACTTGGCACCTACATCCGTCACACAATGAATAAAATACTACCAAGACCCGGAACCCCACGGTAACACAGACTAAAAGAGAAATACAACTGTGGCTCTATGTGAAAAGAGTATCTAACAACGAAATGAAGAAAGATGTCAACTAGTACTACTAGAATAGAAGGGAAAGCCTCCGGATCCGCGGACGTAGCAGATCATACCTCGAAGTCTCCCAGAAAGCTGCGGAATCACCTAGCATGCGTCTGATCAGATGGACCTGGATCTGCACAATAAAAGTGTGTAGAAGAGTAGCATGAGTACACCACGGCGGTACTCGGCAAGTGCCAAGCCTAACCTTGATGGAGTAGTGACGAGGAAGGTTAAGGCCCTACCGAGAATAATAGAAATAATGATAATAATATCGAACAGTGCAAGGTATGAGTAAATCTGAAATAGCAGCAAAGCAAGATAAAACTACAAGTCATCTACAGTTAACCGAGCAAAGAGAAAACAACACAACAAGTACAAATCAATAACTCAAGATCTCCAGGAATTGAACCCGTAGTCCATTCATACTCAGCAGCTCAGGATCTCCTAGAATCGAACCCGCAGTCCATATATCAGTATCACAGGATCTCCGGGAATTGAACCCGCAATCCTTTGTATCAGTATCACAGTATCTCAGGGAATTAAACCCACAGTCCCTTATATCAGTATCACAGGATCTTCGAGAATTGAAACCGCAGTCCTTTATATCAGTATCATAGGATCTCCGGGAATTGAACTCGCGGTCGCTTACCTCAGTAATCTCGGGATCTCGGGAATCGAACATGTAGTCCACATTTCAATAATCTCAGGATCTCGGGAATCGAACCCGTAGTCCATAACCATAGCAAGTAAAGGAATACAGAGAGAAGTATAATATGCTTAACGATAACTTCGCCGATGAACAACGCCAGCGATTACCAGAAAACTCAAGTAAGTCAATTAAGCAACTACACAGTTAGATTCTATCTAATCATGCTTTTCTAACTATTACCGGGTAGAAATGTCGAATTTAACAACTAAAAACAGGAATATTACTCATTAAACATTTTAAGTAAAGTATGTATTCAACAACCAGCGCATGTACACGCCCGTCACCTCGCGTACAAGGCATTTAAAATATCACATAATATCCTAGGGGTGAAAGTCCCCCACACGAGGTTAGACAAGCCACTTACCTTAATTCCGGTACGAAACCGCTAAGAAATAACCCTCTTGCCGCGAATGTCGGCCTCCACAAGTGTAGTATCTGATAAAAATCAATAGAATCACATCAAAATAGGCCAATTGGGCATTACCCAATCAAAATAACTCAAAATATACCAAAACCCACAAGTTGCCAAAGCCCGACTTTCGGTACGCTTATCGAAAAATCACGAAAATTATATATTCGGGTTCCTTATCTCAATACGAGTCTAGGCATATAAAATTTACCAAAATCGGACTCCATTTGGCCACTCAAATAAGAAATTTTCTAACATTTAGGCCTAGGGCTCAAACCCACCTTTAATCCCCCATTTTCAGTGAAACAATTACGGATTTCATGATAAACCAACGAATTAAGGTCAAGAAACTTACCCCCGATGATTTCCCGATGATATCCCAGCGTTTCCCCTTCAAAATCCTCTCTTGGAGCTCAACAATGGCGGTTTTGGTGTGTTAGGCCGCGACTGAAATGTTCTGGACTTAAAGTCACTGCGAGGCCATTTTACTCTACGCGATCGCAGCACTGGGCTTGCGATCGCGATGCACAAAATATGGGCGGCCTAATTTTCCTCTACGCGATCGCGTTACCCTGGACGCGATCGCAGTGAACAACTCAGCAACCCTACGCGATCGCAAACGTACTAACGCGATCGTGAAGAACAAACTCGTCCGGCTCCCCAAACTACCCTACGCGATCGCATACTCCCTCACGCGATCGCACTGCTTCCGACCAATACCCTACGCGATCGCATGAAACCTCATGCGATCGCACTGGTTCAACCTCCAGACTTACGCGATTGCAGGCTTTACTTCGCGATTGCAGAGCTCAAGATTTCTCCCTTACGCGATCGCATGGCCATCTCCGCGATCGCGGAGAGCAAAATTGCTCTGCAATTATTGCAGCAGAACAGCAGTGCCTTTTGGCACAAATTGGTCCGTTTGGACCCCCGAATTCATCCCGAGGCTCCCGGGACCCCAACGAAAACCACCCACATACTCCAAAACACGATATGAACTCGTTCAAATCATAAAAACACGTCTAACAACATCAAAACCCATAATTCACATCGAATTCAAGCCTAAATTTCTTAAAACTTTCCGAATTGCACATTCGATCTAAAACCCGACCAAACGACGTCCGAATGACTTTGAAACTTTGCGGACATATCCAAATTCACATAACGAAGCTATAGAAATTGTTGGAATTCCATTCCGACCCCCGGATCAAAATCTCACCGATCGTTCGGATTTGCCAAAATTTCATCCTTCGGCATTTCAAGCCTAATTGAGCTACGGACCTCCAAAATACATTCCGAACGCGCTCCTAACCCCGAAATCACCCAACGGAGCTAATGGAACCATCGGATTTCCGTTCCGAGATCGTCTTAACACTGTTCCGGCTACGGACCATTTTCTAGCTTTAAAGCTCTCATTTAGGGACTAAGTGTCCCAAAATGCTCCAAATTTCAGAACCGACTCTCCCTGCAAACCACAATAGTAGAAATGAACTTAGGGGAATAGTTAAATTAGGGATTGGGGCGTAATTTTCTGAAACAACCGGTCGGGTCGTTACACTAGCCTAACAGCGGCGAAGTAGTGACAAGGCTAGACCAGACTACCAGATAAACATTTGTAGATATATATATATATACAAGTATAACAAAATAATAGCACAAAGTAAACAATTAAATATAATAAGGGAAACATGTTTATGGGGTAGCAGATAAAACGGAATATCAGGAATAACAAAAGAAACTACATTCGATTTTTTCTAACAATGAATAAGGGAAAACAGACCACTTTCACTTATTCAATTTCCTCTCGTTGCAGGCGTGCAACTCGATTCCATTTCTCATAATATCACGTGGTAGGCGTACCACTCGATCCCATTTCATAATTGTGAGCACATGATTTTTGCATCGGGCAAATAATTCCAAAATTTAAATAAATATGTTTTTGAGTGCAATTACTTGCCTTGTCTGAAATTAGCTATACTTTGTGAATTTGAATAATTAGAAATTAGAAAAAATTAAAAAAAATAGGCTAGGTAATTAATTTGTTAGTTTAATTAGTTAGATTTTAAGGAAAAATTAGCAAAAATAGTGTTAAGTAGTGGAAATTAGGAAAAAACTAGTAGAAAATTGCCAAAACATATTAGATAATTAGAGTAAGTAGGAAATTAGGATTTATAATTTTTCATAAAAGAAAAAGAAAAAAAAAAGTATAAAAGAAAATACATAAAAAATAAATAAAAGCAGAAAAATACAATTAGTTGGGTTTAATAGCATTGGGCCAAACATGACCCAATTTAAAGGCCCAAATGCTTCAGCCAAGAAATCTGGTCCAGGTCACGCATGAGGTTCAATCTCCACCGTTCAACAGGCTGAATCCAACGGTGGAGATAATTGGGCGAATTAATGGTTAATTAAAATAAATTGGGTTTAATCTGAGCCGTCCGTCCATACTAATCCAACGAGCAGGGCCTTTGGTCTCCCAGGGCAGCAAAACGGCGTCGTTTATGTAACGCGCCTCAGAGCCGTTGATCTCCAGCAAACCAACGGCTCAGATTACCTAAGACTCCCCACCTATATATAGCTTTGGTCTGAAGGATCTCGCCATTTACACTAACCCTAGAGAACTCAGCCGCCCTTTACCCCCTTTCTCTTCTCCCTCGTCTTCACCGTCTTCATAAAGAAAACCCTAGATCGCCATGGCGGCCACCACCCTCCACGGTGGTTGCCGACTACATCCCACACCCCAGAACCTTCATCTTTCTCTTCTTCACCATCAACCTCACCCAGAACTCCAGAAACCTTAGAAAAAACCCCCTTCTCCAGAACTCCGGTCACCGGAACTCACCGCCGGTGACCACCAAACAACGAGAAACCGTACCAAACCAATTCCATCCTATCCCTTTTGACTTGATCTATCACCCCACCATAATGGTCCCCCTCGAATCAGCCTGGAACGTTTCGAATATCCAAAAAGGTGTCGCCGGAAACCTAACTCCGGCGACCCAAGACTCAAACCTTTCAAAGACCTAACCTTTTACCCTCCCCAAACACCCCTCTGCAAACTAAAGACCTAAAAGACTTCGCCTTGAAGTAAAACTAGAAAAAACAGAAAAAAGGAAATGAAAAAAAAAAGAATAAGAATAAGAGTATGGAAGACCTGAGAAAGAGTAAAAAGAGTTGAAGAAGGGGAAGCTCAGGGGACAGGCCATGCGAGCTAAGTACCCTCACCCCTTATATGTTTTGATTTGCTTCCTTTGTCTGTTTATGTTCATGTTTCCTTTGTGTTTGTCTTGTTGTTTCTGTCTGATTTTCTATTCTTTAGATTCTTGATATCTTGTGCTTCGTCCGTTAGTATTAGGATTTTGTGTTCATTTCATCTTCATGCTATTTTCTGCTTAGTTTCTGTGATTCGAAAAACCTGTTTAGTATTAGGGTTCATCTTGTTCGTCTTCTTCATACTATTTTCTCGTTTTGACTGTTCTTTTTCTTTTTGTCTTCTTGTTCTTCTGTTCTGTTTGCTGCAAATCATGTTCTTTTTCTTCTAATGATCTATCTTTTATCTTGTGTTGTTTCCTCTTATTTGTGATTTTTGATCTATTAGTCTTCAATATCATGACATTTCTTCTCTTCATGATTCTTCACATGTTTAGTTTAGTTGTCTTCTTCGTCCTCTGTTAGTGTTAGGCATCTTCATCTTGTTGATATTAGATAACTTCTTTTAGTTTGAATAATTCTTCTCCTCTGTTTATTCTCATGTTTAGTTTCATGGCTAGGATTAGCTGTTAGTCTCTTATGCTAAGTCTGTTTTACCTTATGTTTGTCTATTCTCTTAAATCTTCTGATTAAGACCATGACTTTTCTCTAATGTTGGGTTTATGTCGCTTCTTCTGTTCCTTCATTTAAAATGAGCATGATTAGCTAATTCTGCTTTTTCTCTGTTACTTCACATGATAGATATAGTATGCTTCTCTACTGTTTCTTCATGCCTATCTCTGACCTTTGCAAATCATGTTTTCTTCTGAGACTGCTTCATGAGTTTTATCTATACGTGTTTATGTCAAGACCATGTTAAGCATCATTAGGGTTTTTAGTAGTTTTCTAAGCATAAGAGAGTTCTGACTATGCTTGTTTCATAATTAATTGATACACTATGTTGTGAAACCTGAGTTATAAGTCTTTGATTGAAATTCAACAATATTCAATCCCTTTCTCTGAGTTTTGGTTAATAGATGAGTAACTTTGGTTTCATGGCTATGTATGCAATTTTGTTAAAATGGCTATGTTTGCAACAGTCTTGTATTAAGAATACTACTGTTAATACTTATTCATGCTTAGATGGAATTAGTTATAGCTGCAGTAGTGTATAAACTTGTTAGGTAGTTAAAATTGAAAACATTTGTTAAGTGTCTTAGAATAGGATAAAGCTGAAAATCACAAAACAGGCTATAAGTTAAATAATTGGCCTAAGAATGGTTAATTTTGCAAAAGATTGACCAATTCTATAAGGCCCTAACACACAGTCCACCTTAAAACAATGGCTGGTTGTGCAAAATGGCTATGTCTGCAAATGCAGACTGGCCCAGGCTCTCTTTGGAGCCCTGAACATCAAAATGGCCAAACCTGTAAAGGTTTTGGGCCCAGCTGTTCAGTAATTGGCTTTAATAGCCAAGCTAAGTCTCAACTTGAGACTGGCTAGTTCTTAAATAGTTTAATCTCAATAATAAAGCAGGCAGTCCTGCAATTAGCTTTAAGTTGGAATAAATTGGTCTTAATTAGCTGAAATAGATCCAGAAGTGGCTAAAATTGAAATAGTTTCCTATGATAGACCTGGCCAGCCCTTAAATACCAATGCAAGGGCTGGCTATTAGTTAAATAGGTTCAAAAGAGGCTGAAACTTGACCTAGGCAGGTCTAGTAAATCAGCAGTGCCCTTAGGGGCACAATTGGGAGTTAATTTGGTAAAATAGTGAATAGTTTAGAACCTAAGAGGGTAAGGGAGTCATTTGTACCCCCGATTTCTGCAATTTTGCAGAGATTTAAGGGTATAATGGTCTCCCTAAAAAGGGAAATCTGTAAAAATCTCAAACCCTTATGGATACATTGGTAAAAACCCCATAAAAGGAATCTTTAGAACCTTCCAGCACATGATGGAAGGATTTCTGTTAACTGATTTGGGGACTAAAGTGTAAGTTTAGTAATTTTAAGAGGGGAGAAGTGGGATTAAATCCCAAACTTTCTCCCCAAGTCATCAAGCCCTTACCACAACTATAAATACACCCAAAAAGGGGCTGAAAGGGGGTTCCAATTTTGACAAATCTAAAATTCATTGAGGCTGGCTTATTGAATACAGAAGTTTTCACAGTAAAATAGTAATAGAACAGTAGAGTTTTTCTGGTATTTTTGGAGCGAGCATTTGGGTTAACTTCTTCTAGTTTTCTGGGTTCTTTGCTCTAAACTGATCTGGATTTCTATTTGCTGTTTGGCTGTGGTGTTCTGTTTTCGTGTGTCTTCTACCACTGTTGCATTGCTCTTAGTCAATTGCTGATTACTTGCCTTCATCTCCTTAGAACTCATCGGTTTTCTTTCCATTTGATCCAGGTATTCTCTTATCCGAGTAAGAGCTGTAAAGATTTGATTGAATGAAATGAAGACTTGAGCTTTACATACATTTGATGTTGTAATTTTAGTATTATTCCTTGTTTCAATTTTAGATCTATAGCAGTAATATAGAATGTAATACTATGGAAACAGATACAAAACAATATAATAGTAGTAGTATAGTAGTAGCACAGCCATAAGCGTAAATCACTTAGTTTAATTAGGTAAAAACTCCTAAAACATAAGTTAGTTAATAATACTTACAAAAACGGTAATCACTATTTCACAGTAATGTCATAAGTCATGATCGTATAGTTAATCATGTTTTATGGATCTGCATTTAGATATAAATAAGTTTTGAAAGAGAAAACGTTAGTTCAAGCCATGATTCATTCACGATTGGGTTAAGTACACTGTATTGAGCTAAAGTTATAGTAAAATCAGTAGTATAGTCGTATTTAAGTCTTTGAATAACTTAGATGTAGATGTTTGGGTTAATGCAACTGAGCAATTGGACTGTTTAAATTTTGCTCGTGTAGTTAGTTAATTTTAAGAGCCTAAGTCCAGATGTGAGTCATCAAAAGGGGAAACAATCATATGAAGTAACAACTAGAGTATAACCAGCTC
Source organism: Nicotiana noctiflora (assembly GCA_032618575.1). Lineage (NCBI taxonomy): Eukaryota > Viridiplantae > Streptophyta > Magnoliopsida > Solanales > Solanaceae > Nicotiana > Nicotiana noctiflora. The sequence continues at coordinate 99,820 of JASVEL010003559.1, forward strand.
TGAGAATACTAAATAGGTTTAATTCATATTGAATTGGTAGCAAAACAGTATAGCTGTAAGTAACTCATTTTAATCTTAGATGGTCATCATGCCTTTTCATTTATATACGTAGTTAAATAACTTGTTGATCTCAGCTAGTAATTAATTCGCTGGTTAGTGTAGATTCTTTGTTAGAAATCAAAAACCGAAATAGTCTTTTAATTCTCATGTTTAGTGGATAGTTTATTTAAAGTTGTCAATCACAATTTGTATCATGATGTTTCTCTTTAATTGATAAATAAAAATGAAACTTGATTCCTTCTTTGAGTTCAAATATGTGTATTATTTTGCTTTCTCTGTTGTTGTTGGTTTGGGCTTAACTCATAATATGGGCCTGAACTATAAAACCAACTGGGCTGATAAACAAGAACTCGATGACGGCTTGGGCCTTTAAGGCCTGGGCAGGTCAAAAGCTCGGCTAAGTGATTGAAAAGAAGACCAGGTCCAATAACAAATTCGAGGGGGCCTGGAACACGTGATGAATACGATTAAGGAAAGAACAAATGTAGAAAACGTAGTTAAATACTAGTATCGAATCCTTTAATGAAAATTGGGACGAGCCTCGCCCGAATAACAAACACCGGGGCCCCCATTTAGTAATAAGATAACATAGTAGAATCGGAGAGGCTAATAGCGAATTCCATAGCCTCTCCAAAAGTTAAAAGCCGATAGACATCATTTAGGGCACGATTTAATACACTTTCCATTGAATGAGTGTGCACTTGGTGCGACTCAAATAAAAATCTCGGCAAAGCCGAAATATACCGAAAGTCATAGGCGTACTGGTTGCGGTATGACTTGAGGTGTGTTTCCGCGATGTCGCAAATTCTTAAAAATAATATTTATGTAAAAAGAACATTATGTTGTTAAAACCTATAATTAAGTCAAACAAAAGTCGGGAACAACAGTGGAGCGACCGTGCTAAAACCACGGAATCCGGGAATGCCTAACACCTTCTCCCGGATTAACGGAGTTCCTTATCCGGATCTCTGCTTCGCAGACATTTTTAAGAGTCAAAATTCCTTGGATTCGGGATCAACCGGTGACTTGGGACACCATTATCATTCCCAAGTGGCGACTCTGATTAATCTCTAATAAAATCCCGAACCGATTGTCCTTTAATTGGAAAAACTCCTTGCCTTACGTTATTTTATCCGTTTTGGGTATTTGAGCGTCGGGGTATACCCTACGAGCGTATTTATATGCTATAAGTATGTTGGGGTAGTAAAAAAGGAGGTGTGACAGCTCTGGCGACTCTGCTGGGGAATCCAACCCCGAACTTCGGTTTCGGGGTTTAAGAACTCGAGCTCTTTAGAATTGCCGTTCGCGTTATTGTTTGACTTCATTATATGATTTGAACAACATGCTATGTGCTTTATCGCTTTGATATTATGTGGATTATATATAAAAATTGTGCCGAAAACCCTTCTCTCTTCTCCCCCGGGGATGTGCTTACTGGTTGAGACTCCCCTTTCTGTTAAAAGTCACCCTAAATTAAGAAAATAGAGGCCGGATAAGTTACAAAGCCGATTGACTCCGCGGGTCACCGGTACGTAGCCCCCTCCTCGATTCGAATTGTCCGCTCGGGTACACGGTTTAGCACTCTATGAAACCGTAAGATTTTGAACATAGGTCTAGGACGATTATTTGCATCATATTTGACTTAGGGGACTCAACACAAGGGTTGGGTCCGTCTAGGACAAGGTGACCCGGTATTGGAAAAGACCGAGCATGTTATGTGTTGCATTTTATTGTCCTTGACCGTTATGCGGACCGGCGAAAATCCCGAGATTGGAAAATTTGTTAAAAAAGAAAAAAAAGAAGAGAGAGAGGAAAATAAGAGTTATAGAAAATAGGTATCGAGAAAATTTGAAAAAAAGGTGGAACAAGTTTTTGTTTTTTTTTTGTTGAAATAATTGGTCAATTAATCTGACCGAACTACGCAAGTTTGATTCTCGCCATTAGGTGGGATACGTAGGCAACCCTTAAACGGGTCCAACCACACTTTTAGAAAAAGACCAAAAAAAAAAGATTTTCCTTTCAAATAATCGAGGTGATCGCTATTTTTGGAGATGGCCGAATGTTCCGAAAGGACGCCGGAAGGCTGTTTTGGCAAAAATGGCCACTTCGAAAGTCATTTTTCTTCTCTTCAAAAAATTGAAAACTTGCATTGAAAAAGATTTTCCTTTTTTCTAAATAAAATCGCCTTAATAAATGTGCAGGACGAGCACGATGATGAATGAACACTTTTCCCTAAATAAAATCCCCTTGGAGCTGAGATTATGGTGGCAGGACATGGGATCGGATGGTCAAGACTGGGTCAAAAAGTACTTGAAAAGGCCTTACGGGGTTATTAGACATGGTTCCCCGAGGTGATGTGATTAGAGTGTTGGTCACGTTTTGGGATCCGGCACACAACGTATTTCATTTCCCAGATTTTGAACTTACCCCTACTTTGGAAGAGATTACCTTCTACATCGGGAAGACTGAGGTCCCGCTAAAAGGAAAATACTCGGTATCTCCGAGGACGATAACAGTACATCGCTTCCTCGACTCTTTGAAAATTTCCCGGAATGTTCACAATGAAGATCTGGTCAACGGGTTTTGTTCCTTAAGCTTCATCTACAATAGGTTTGGGCACGTTGGGGGTTTCAATGACCTCACAAACAAGTTATGCTATAAGTCCAACCGAGCGAAATGGGAGGAACACCGGAGGTTTGCATTTTTGGTGGCATTTCTCGGAGTTGTTGTATTCCCGAGGAAAGATGGGCATATCAGCATAAAGGTTGCCGGGGTAGCGAGCACATTGATAGTACAAGACAATTGTACTCTAGCTCCAATGATTGTAGCTGACATCTACCGTGCTCTAATTGCGTGCAAAGCGGGGGCCAACTTCTTTGAAGGGTGTAATTTGATTTTGCAAATCTGGCTAATTGAACATCTATGCCACCACCCTTCGTTCTCGAGTTATGGTTCGGATGAATGGACATGTGTGGAAGAGTTCGGTACGAGGACAAAAGAAGTGAAGTTGCCGGAGGGAGTCCAAGGTTGGATTGTGTATCTTCGATCACTAACTGACGGTCAAATCGATTGGACGTATGACTGGTTACCTCTCGACGAGGTGATATACATGCCAACGGAGGGATCGCCATTTTTGATCATGGGTTTGAAGAGTATACAACCTTATGCCCCATACAGGGCCCTGCGACAGTTGGGTCGGTGTCAAATTATTCCGAGGGATGGGGATCTCAGTGTGCAAGCTGTGGAGATTGGTCCGGACGGGCAATTCCCGGAAGCAAAAATCCGGCAAATCTGGAATGAATGCCAAAATTTGAAGATTGATACTTGTGTGCCGAATAGAGAAAAGGGGGAGATGTCACCTGGATACTCCACATGGTACCGACGAGGGGTTGAACACGAACGTCTTTCAAAGAGACCTCACTTGCAAGACCCGATAGAGCAATCCGAGGAAAATCTGAAATGGGCGGCCAAGGAAAAAGAATACAAGGCCAAAATCAGTCTGTTGGAAGATAAACTAAGAAATCTTCATTTCGAAAGCGGCTTACAGGCAGCGTCCGATGAAGTGGAGAAGAAACAGCTGAAGAAAGAAAATGAGATGTTGAAGGCTCAAATGGCTCAAATGAAAATTGCATCCGAGACCCCAGTTCGCTCAGCTCGGGATGAAAAGTTAATTGAGATTCTCCGGCGCAAAGTAAATGACTATAGCTTCGATTTGGACAAAGCTGAAAAAGAGTTAGTCAGGGCTCGGAAGCAAATGGATAGAGATGCTGAGGAAAGAGCCAAGTTGGTTCGACAACTACAAGACAAGCACGATTTCGAGGTAGCTCAGCTTAGAAAGAAAATAATTTCAGCCACGGTCAAGAGTAACAAGATTATCAAAGATCTTGAAGAAGAGAGAGAGAGCACTGTTACACGACTATGGCTAGATTAGAATTGGAGCTGCAACAAGTGCAAAAAGACAACCAACATACCTTGGATGCTCGTACTGAACAAATAAGCCGGTTATTGCAAGAAAAAGGGGGTCATCAGAGAAAAGATTGTTCGCATTGCCCAATACATCACCCGGAAGACTCAACTCTGTGAAGATATGTCTCGAAGGACCTTTGTATCAGCAATAAAGTTCTTCGTGCAACAAGTCATGGCTGACCTAGATAGGCTCCAAAAGGGATTAGCATATAGGCCCGCGGCAAGGCCGAACGATGCCTCGCGGGCACTAGGAGCATTAATGTACTCATAGGGCATGAATCATCTTTTATATTTTTCTTTTAAAACATCACCTTGTAATCAATGTTTTGGATTATCAATGGAACATCAAGTGTTGTTATCAATTCTTTTGCTTTATGTCATTTCTTTTAAATACGTTCGGCAAATAAATAGGAACGTAATTATGAAAATGACAAGGGAAAAGAGAAAAAAAAAGGAAAAAAAGCAAGAAAAGAAAAAGAGAAAAAGAAAGAAAAAGCAAAAGAAAAAAAAGAAAAAAAAAGCAAGAAAAGAAAAAGAAGAAAAGAAAAAAAAAAGAAAGAAAGAAAAGAAAAGAGAAGGAAAGAAAAGAAAAAGGTAAAAAGAAGTGATTGGTCCGAATGAGCAGCGGCCGGGATGATGCATAACGACTCGAGGAAATGTGTTTGTTTTTAAAGTCGTTGCATTTTGTTCATGCGCTAACAACTAACGAGTGTTGATGCTTGTGAGTTCAGATTCTCTAGGCAACTGGCATTCTGGCTACCCACCCATACAACACCAGATACAACACCAGATACAAAAAGATGACGAAAGCTGTGGCAACTTTTGTGGATCCTGCTCACGAAGAAGAGATTGTGGATGTGGCAGGAATGAAGGAGGAAATGTACAAGCTGAGGCAGCAGATGGCCGAGATGTACCGGGCCAGGTCTAGAGGTCAACCACTACCAGCTTACCCTGCCAACCCCGCATATGTCCCTCCGGCCAACCCCAACCCTGAGCCACCAACAATGAACTCATCCTCCACCTACCCCGATTACCCTCACTATTATGCCTCCACCTCCCAGATACCACCACCTCCAGTCAAACAAGCACCACCTCACATACCCCAAGTCGCTCCAGTGTATGTGGCACCCGCACCCGCTGCTATGCACAAATCCTCCAGTGAACCGATGTTTCATATACATGATCCCCACTACTACCCTCCAGAACCAACTTTCCGACAACATGAGTCTCATGCTCCGTTGATAGAAACAAGTGAAGAAAGAATTACTAAGAGTGCCGGGCAGGAAGAGATGGCCAGAAAAGTGAAAAGTCTGGAGAATGCTTTCTGCACTATGCAAGGACTAGGAGGCCAGGTTAGTCTAGCCTACAAAGACATGTGTCTATTCCCCGAGGTGCAGCTTCCCGTGGGATTCAAGTTGCCAAAATTCGACATGTATAGCGGACACGGGGATCCGGTAGCTCATCTCAGAGGATACTGTAGAAAATGAGAGGTGCAGGAGGTAAAGATGAGTTATTGATGGCGTACTTCAGCCAGAGTCTGAGTGGTTCGGCTTTAGAGTGGTTTACCCGACAAGACCATACAAGGTGGTTCGTTTGGGATGACCTTGCGCAAGCCTTTGCAAATCACTTTCAGTACAACATAGAGATCATACCTGACAGGCTATCCCTTACAAAAATGGAGAAGAAGCCAGGGGAAAGCTTTAGGGAATTCGGTTTCAGATGGAGGGAGCAAGCTGCAAGAGTAGATCCACCCATGAAGGAGGGGGAGATGGTGGATTGTTTTCTACAGGCCTTGGAGCCTACATACTACGGTCATTTAGTGTCGGCGATTGGGAAGAGTTTCAATGAAGTCGTGAAAATGGGTAGCTTTGTAGAGGAAGGTTTGAAAACAAATAAAATCATGAGTTTTTCGGCCATTAAGGCCACCAATCAAGCTATACAAACTGGAAACGGGGGAGCAATGGGAAAGAAGAAGAAGGAAGAGGTGGCAACTGTAGAGAGCATGCCATGGAGTCGTAACCCGCATCATCACCCACCAAGACCCTACCACCAACACCCACCAAACCCATCAACCCCATATAATCCGCCACCACCATCTTACCCGCCGAACCCATACAACACAACAACCCCATATAATCCACCACCACCTCCATACCCACCAACAGTCCCACACTACCACCATCCACAAGCCCAAGCCTACCCACCACCACCACCCCATGTGTGGAGATCCCAAGCTCCACACAATGTGTACCACACCCAGGACACATACCCAACCTCTAAACCTTACAGAAACCAAAATAGGCCCAGGCCTGACTCAGAGTGGAGAAACAAGGCAAGGAAAACATTCACCCCACTCGGGGAATCATATACCAACCTTTATCATAGGTTGAAAGAGTTGGGGATGCTGAGCCCGGTTGCACCTAAAGTCCCAAACCCACCCCCAAAAAACCTTGATCCTTCTGTTAGGTGTGAATATTGTTCGGGAACATTGGGCCATGATACCGAAAAATGTTGGCAGTTGAAGAATGCCATTCAGGATCTCATTGATGATAGAAGAATTGAAGTTCAGGCTCCAGAAGCTCCGAACATCACCCAGAATCCGCTGTAAAATCACCACGAGACACACATGATAGAATTGGTGCAAGGTGATAGCAGTCAGAAACCATCTCAGTCTGTGATGATGATAAAGTCAAGTGGTAAAACAGAAAAGGAAGCTGTGAAAGAAGAAGTGATTGCTGAAAAACCAACAGGAAAGCCAATAGCGGTGGAAGGTTTGAAAGTGGTAGTACCAGGCGCGAAGACGATTGTGACTGTGAAAGGCGCAAGTACAGAGCCAGTAATTATAAGGCCGGTAGTGCAGATGCCGGTGGTGAGCACAAAGACTGTACCTTGGAACTATAACAAGGTAGTAGTGGTTTATAAAGGAAAAGAGGTGTCTGGGGAAATTAACGAAACCCATGGTCTCACCCGGTCTGGAAGATGCTTTGCTCCAGAAGAATTGAGAAAAATAAAAGCAGTAAAAGAGAACCAATTGAAGAAACCAGTGTCGGAGGAGGAAGCGGAGGAATTCCTCAAGAAAATGAAGTCACAAGATTACTCAGTAGTTGAGCAGTTGAGGAAGACCCCTGCCCAGATCTCTTTGCTATCTCTGCTGATACACTCAGAAGAGCACAGGAAGGCACTGATGAGGATTCTAAATGAAGCTCATGTTCCAGAAAAGATTTCAGTTTTCCACCTAGAAAAGATTACTAACAAGATTTTCGAGTCTAATAGGATCACATTCTCTGATAAGGAACTGCCCGTGGAGGGAACTGAGCACAATAAGGCGCTGTACCTTACGGTAAAGAGTGAAGAGTCGGTATTGACCAGGGTGTTGATAGACAACAGATCAAGCACTAACATTTGCCCGCTGTCGACTTTGGGAAAGCTAAACATCAGTCCGGACAGAATCCGGAAGAACAGTATAAACGTGAGAGGATTTGACGGTGGGGGTAAAAACACATTGGGAGATATTATTCTGGAGGTGACCATCGGTCCTGTGGATTTTACTATGGAATTCTAGGTGCTCGACATTGCTGTGTCATATAACTTGTTGTTAGGCCGACCCTGGATCCACGCGGCCAAGGCAGTACCATCGTCTTTACACCAGATGGTCAAATTTGAGTGGGAACAGCAGGAAGTTGTAGTCCATGGGGAAGAAAATGCTTGTAATGTGGTGACACCGTTTGATGATACTGACGGGGATAGAGGTCCTTGGGTCTACCAAGTGACGGATGCTATTGTGGTGAACAGAATTGCTGAAGGGGAGAAGTTTCCAATCCCTATGGTGGCACCAATTGCTGTAATGGTGGCCAAAGAGATGCTTAGAAATGGATTTGCACCAGGGAAGGGATTGGGCAAAGCATTGCAGGGAGTTATTCAGCCGGTTCAGCTTCCAGAAAACAAAGGTACATTCGGCTTAGGGTTCAAACCCACCTTTGCCGACATCCAGAGAGCCTCAAAAGCCAAAAAGAACTGGACCTTGCCTAAACCCATACCCAAATTATCCGACACCTTCGTCAGGCCTGGTACAAAATATCGGACATCTGCTGCGACAAAGTGCATTGAGACCCAACTTGATGAAGAAATGCTGAGTTTTGAGAAGATGTTTTGGGAGGTGAATATGATTGAAGCAGGGGAAGGCACAATCAAAATGGATGTGCAGTTTGTGGGACCTAGAATCATGTTGAACAATTGGGAAGCTACTCCTTTCCCTATAAGGAAGGAGTCTTGGTAGTTAGCTCCAAAATTTCATCATTGCTTTCCCAAAATTGTTATTTTTATAGTTCTCCCATCCCCCTCATGAAAAGAAAATCACCATGTATCCCGAACTTTGTTGGTTCTTTTTATCAATGAAATGCAGTATTCCTTTTCTTCACTTTTGCCTTATTTTTCTTTATTTTTCCTTTTGTACAGTTCTGCATGTGTTGATTCTGATGCCATGACATGCGTGAAGGATTCTAGACCCAGTTCTGACAATCACGTTACCATACAAGAAATTGAGGAAGATAGTGAAATAGAATGTGAGGATGAGGAAGCCCTGGAGGAAATAAGCAAGGACATGAAACAATATGAGGAAAAACCCAAATCGAATCTGAGTGATACGGAATCCGTAAATTTGGGGAGCGAAGATGATGTCCGGAAAACAAAGATTAGTGTACATTTGGAGGCACCCCTCAGGGATGAATTGATAAGGTTGTTACATGAGTTTAAGGACATTTTTTCCCGGTCCTATGATGACATGCCCGGACTTAGCACTGATTTGGTGGTACACAAGTTGCCTATCTATTCTGAATGCCGGCCGGTAAAGCAGAAGTTGAGGAAATTCAAAACGGACATTAGTGTGAAAATAAAAGAAGAGGTGAATAAGTAGTTTGAGGCAAAGGTCATAAGAGTGACCAAATACCCCACCTGGTTGGCAAATGTTGTGCCGGTCCCAAAGAAAGATGGAAAAACCAGTGTGTGTGTAGACTACAGAGACCTCAACAAAGCCAGTCCGAAGGATGACTTCCCATTGCCAAACATCCACATATTGATCGACAATTGCGCCAAGCATGAAATCGGTTCGTTTGTGGATTGTTATGCAGGTTATCACCAGATCCTGATGGACGAAGAAGATGCTGAGAAAACTGCCTTCATTACACCTTGGGGAACGTATTGTTACAGGGTAATGCCGTTTGGATTGAAGAATGCCGGGGCAACTTACATGAGGGCAATGACCACAATGTTCCACGATATGATGCATCGAGAAATTGAAGTGTATGTGGACGATGTCATCATAAAGTCCAGAAAGCAACCTGATCATGTGAGAGATTTGAGAATTTTTTTCCAAAGACTCCGGAGGTACAATTTAAAGCTCAATCCTGCGAAGTGCGCCTTTGGAGTACCTTCAGGGAAATTACTGGGGTTTATAGTGAGTCGGCGAGGTATTGAATTAGATCCATAAAAGATCAAAGCTATTCAAAGTCTACCTCCGCCGAAGAACACGAAGGAGGTCATGAGTTTACTAGGAAGGTTGAATTACATTAGTCGATTCATTGCTCAACTGACATCAACGTGTGAGCCGATCTTCAAGTTGTTGAAGAAAGATGCGGCAGTGAAATGGACCGACGAGTGTCAGGAAGCCTTTGACAATATCAAGGAATATTTGGCCAATCCTCCAGTGTTAGTTCCTCCAGAACCACGGCGACCTCTGATTTTGTATCTGACAGTGCTTGATAACTCCTTCGGTTGTGTACTGGGTCAACATGACGAGACAGTCAAGAAAGAACAAGCCATATATTACCTCAGCAAGAAGTTTACATCCTATGAGGTGAAATACACTCAACTTGAAAGGACTTGTTGTGCGTTGATTTGGGTAGCTCAGAAGTTAAAGCATTATTTGTCAACATATACCACATACTTGATATCACGACTGAATTCTCTGAAGTACATATTTCAGAAGCCTATGCCTACGGGAAGACTGGCCAAATGGCAGATTCTGCTCACAGAATTTGACATTATCTATGTGACTCGTACGACAATGAAGGCACAAGCTATTGCAGACCACTTAGCTGAGAATCCGGTGGATGATGAGTATGAACCATTGAAGACGTACTTTCCGGATGAGGAGGCAATGATTGTCGAGGAGATGGAGCAAGATGAGAGACCGGGATGGAAAATGTACTTTGACGGAGCCGTCAACAGCAAGGGGCGTTGGTATCGGAGCGGTACTCATTTCAAGTACGGGTCAACACTATCCCGTCACAGCTCAGCTTCGATTTTTCTGTACCAACAACATGGCCGAATATGAGGCGTGCATCTTGGGATTAAGGATGGCAATTGACATGGGTATTCAAGAGATTTTGGTCATGGGTGACTCGGATCTCTTGGTACACCAAATCCAGGGAGAATGGGAGACACGAGATTTGAAATTGATACCTTACCGGTATTGTTTGCACGAGTTGTCCCAAAGATTCCAGTCTATAGAGTTCAAGCACATCCCAAGAATGCACAATGAGATTGCGGATGCTTTGGCCACATTGTCCTCTATGTTGCATCATCCGGACAAGACATATATAGATCCACTCCAGATCCAAGTCCGAGATCAGAATGCTTATTGCTTCGTCGTGGAAGAAGAGTCGGATGGAGAGCCGTGGTATCATGATATTAGAGAATACTTGAAAGCTGGCAAATACCGGAGCAAGCCACCGGAGACCAGAAAAGAGCCATCAGGCGTCTAGCCAATGGATTTTTTTTCAGTGGAGGAGTGGTATACAAAAGAACACCAGATCTGGGTTTATTGCGGTGTGTGGATGCACAACAAGCAGATGAAATCATGATTGAAGTACATGCCGGAGTATGCGGACCCCACTTGAGCGGATATGTTTTAGCAAGGAAGATTTTGAGAGCTGGGTATTACTGGCTCACTATGGAGCGTGATTGTATCAGGTATGTAAAGAAATGCCACCAATGCCAGGTACATGGGGATATAATCCACTCCCCGCCGTATGAGTTGCATACAATGTTAGCACCTTGGCCCTTTGTTGCTTAGGGAATGGATGTTATCGGCCCAATAGATCCAGCCGCTTCTAATGGGCACAAGTTCATTCTGGTTGCAATTGATTATTTCACCAAGTGGGTTGAAATTTAAGACATTCAAGGCAGTGACAAAGAAAGCGGTGGTGGATTTTGTGCATGAGAATATTATATGCCGATTTGGAATTCCCAAGATGATTATTTCAGATAATGGAGCCAATCTAAACAGTCATCTCATGGCAGAAGTTTGTGAGAGATTTAAGATCACACACCGCAATTCCACACCTTACAGGCCAAAGGCGAATGGTGCAGTAGAAGCGGCAAATAAGAATATCAAGAAGATTCTCCGAAAGATGGTGGAGGGATCCGGGCAATGGCATGAAAAGTTACCCTTTGCTCTCATGGGTTACCGCACGACGGTACGTACTTCTATCGGAACCACACCTTATACATTGGTGTATGGAACAGAGGCTGTTATACCAGCAGAAATAGAAATACCGTCATTGCGGATCATAGCCGAAGCTGAGATAGATGACGATGAATGGGTAAAAGCCCGTTTGGAACAGTTGAGTTTGATTGATGAGAAGAGCTTGGCCGCAGTTTGCCATGGGCAGTTGTATCAACGAAGAATGGCCAGAGCATATCATAAGAAGGTACGACCTCGAAAGTTTGAAGTCGGACAGCTTGTCTTGAGGCGTATCTTACCGCATTGGGCCGAGGCGAAGGGCAAGCTTGCGCCAAATTGGCAGGGACCGTTTGTGGTATCACGGGTGTTGTCCAATGGAGCATTGTATTTAACGTTGTTGAAGGAAAGTGCGTAGAGACTGCTATCAATTCAGATGCAGTCAAAAGATACTATGTATGATTCCTTTTCAATTATGTGTTTTGTATTGTGTTGTGATTTTGGAATTGAAATGACGAAGGCATTTTATTCTCTATCCAAACACTTTATCCATTGATAACCCCTTTGAGCCTTAATAAATATATTCTTTTATATCCCTCTCTCGGAATCGCTTTAGCGCAATAAGATCGAAATTGCCAAAATGAAAAAAAAATGATGAAAAAATGAAAATGAAAAAAATGAAAAAATGAAAAAATGAAAAATGAAAAAAAAAATGAATGAAATAAAAAGAGAAAAATACAAAAATCGGGAAAAAGTCAAAAAGAAATCCATCTAACTAATGAAGTTGGATGAACTACGTCTGACTTGATCCGGAAAGGGTACGTAGGCAGCCTCTCTGAGGTTCAGTCACAATAAAGAAAAAGTCCAAAAATTCCCCACATATTGAAACTGGGGCAGAAGTTATGTTTAATAATTCCGAGCGTTGTAAATATTTTTGAACCCTCGTGAAATTTTGAGCCTTTATACCTTTCTTTCTTAACCCATCCAAAAGCCACGTTACAGTCCAAAGAAAGACCTTCTGATCAATTCCGAAATGATAACGAATGCAATGAAGGAGGAGCGAAACATCGGACAACACTTGTGGTCAGAAAACAAAATACAAAAAAGGAAAAATGAAAAATGAAAAAAAATGAGAGAGTCTCATCAGTGAAAACGTTAACCGGCACTGTGAGGCGACTGTGAGTTTGAGAGAAATAAAATGAGAGAGTCTCATCATTGAAAACCATAACCGGCATTGTAAGGCGACTGTGAGGATGAGAGAATAAATGAGAGAGTTCTATTGGTGAAAACCTTTCGAGGCACCGTAGGGTGATCGTGAGGACTACCAGAAAAGAGAAAAGGTAACAAAAAACAGTATCGGTTTGGGTGGGAAACAATTCGGAGACAGAATGATGATTGGAACGAACTGGGTCAGAGTTTAAATACATGGCATGGTCAGCGAAATCAGCCAGCAAATACCCAAATAAGTTCTATCATCTCTCCAAAACACCCTTACCTTTCTTTCATTTTTCTGCATTTCATTGTTTACCCTTTTGAGAGCTAACTACTAGCTCCTGATAATGAAAGTTGAAACAACACTGGGTTAGAAAGAAGGAAGATTTGGGAAGGAAATAAAGAAGCTTGGCAAACACGGCCAAAGGAAAAGAAAACAAAACAAAAATGGAAAAATGAGAAAATACAAAAAGAGTTTGCAAGGGACAAGCAGTTGGAAGTCATGCAGCATGAGAAAAGCAAAAACAAAGGAAGCAATAAGAAGCGGGGACGGCAGATGCCAGTTGCCAGCAGTTTATATCTAATAAATTTTGTTTCATGCAGGAACAAATTGTCTCTAATCACTTTAAAGTGAATGTGATCAATGTGGAAAATTGAAAATACCAAAAAGAGAAGTTCGCCAATAAGTGAAGAAATTCACAGGCAAGAGATAATTGGTAAAAGAAAATACCAAAAAGAGGAAGGAAACATCTTTTAAAATCCACTCCCCAGTCCTCAGGCTGCGGGAACACTTTTCTGCATTTGCATTGCACGTTTAATTTCTGTTAGGTGCTCACCTTCAAATACGGGAATATTTTCTGCATCGCATTGCACGTTTAAATTCTGTTAGGTGCCCACCTTCAAATACGGGAATATTTTCTGCATCGCATTGCACGTTTAAATTCTGTTAGGTGCCCACCTTCAAATACGGGAATATTTTCTGCATCGCATTGCACGTTTAAATTCTGTTAGGTGCCCACCTTCTAATACGGGAATATTTTCTGCATCGCATTGCACGTTTAAATTCTGTTAGGTGCCCACCTTCAAATACGGGAATATTTTCTGCATCGCATTGCACGTTTAAATTCTGTTAGGTGCCCACCTTCAAATACGGGACACTTTTCTGCATTTGCATTGCACGTTTAATTTCTGTTAGGTGCCCACCTTCAAATACGGGAATATTTTCCGCATCGCATTGCACGTTTAAATTCTGTTAGGTGCCCACCTTCAAATACGGGAATATTTTCTGCATCGCATTGCACGTTTAATTTCTGTTAGGTGCCCACCTTCGAATACGGGAATACTTTTCTGCATCGCATTGCACGTTTAAATTCTGTTAGGTGCCCACCTTCGAATACGGGAATATTTTTCTGCATCGCATTGCACGTTTAAATTCTGTTAGGTGCCCACCTTCGAATACGGGAATACTTTTCTGCATCGCATTGCACGTTTAAATTCTGTTAGGTGCCCACCTTCAAATACGGGAATATTTTCTGCATCGCATTGCACGTTTAATTTATGTTAGGTGCCCACCTTCTAATACGGGAATACTTTTCTGTATTTGCATTACACGTTTAAATTCTGTTAGGTGCCCACCTTCAAATACGGGAATACTTTTCTGCATCGCATTGCACGTTTAAATTCTGTTAGGTGCCCACCTTCAAATACGGGAATATTTTCTGCATCGCATTGCACGTTTAATTTCTGTTAGGTGCCCACCTTCTAATACGGGAATACTTTCCTGCATTTGCAGTGCACGTTTAAATTCTGTTAGGCGCCCACCTTCAAATACGGTAATACATTTCTGCACATCATGGTTTATATAGCTAAAAGCCCACACTGGGGCAAAAAAAGAAAAAAAAAGTAGTTTGTTGTTTTGTTTTGAGCAGGTTCAGCTCGAGATCAAGAAATACTAGTGAAAATCAAAAAAAGGGAAAACAAGGAAAGAAAATCAACAAAAAAGAGAGTCAACATCAAAGAAAATCAACAAAAAGAAAGAGAGTCTGCATCACCGGAAAGGGAAGAAGAACAGAAGCTAGATTAGGAACAATTGTAATTGTAGGATCATAGTTTAGAATAGCTTCTTCATTTTACATTTTATCCCCCGGTGTAATAAGGAGTAAGTCAGCGAGTCTCAACAGTGTCAATGCAACAGTGAGTCTGGTAGTTTTTAACTGCCAGACCTTCCCGAACTACACTGACCCGATTCCTGTTTAGCCCAGGATATGTAGGCAACCTCTAAAGCAGGGTGCGGTCAAAAGGTTTTCAAAAATGCTTTCACGGAATATGCCGATGTGCAAAAATCTCTCATTACTACTCACTTGTCTTTGCACTGAAACTCTTCGTGTTCCCGAGCAAAGAGGGGCAGCTGTGAGCACATGATTTTTGCACCGGGCAAATAATTCCAAAATTAAAATAAATATATTTTTGAGTGCAATTACTTGCCTTGTTTGAAATTAGCTATACTTTGTGAATTTGAATAATTAGAAATTAGAAAAAATCAAAAAAATAGGCTAGGTAATTAATTTGTTAGTTTAATTAGTTAGATTTTAAGGAAAAATTAGCAAAAATAGTGTTAAGTAGTGGAAATTAGGAAATAAATAGTAGAAAATTGCCAAACAATATTAGATAATTAGAGTAAGTAGGAAATTAGGATTTATAATTTTTCATAAAAGAAAAAGAAAAAAAAAGTATAAAAGAAAATACGTAAAAAATAAATAAAAGCAGAAAAATACAAAATTAGTTGGGTTTAATAGCATTGGGCCAAACATGACCCAATTTAAAGGCCCAAATGCTTCAGCCAAGAAATCTGGTCCAGGCCACGCATGAGGTTCAATCTCCACCGTTCAACAGGCTGAATCCAACGGTGGAGATAATTGGGCGAATTAATGGTTAATTAAAATAAATTGGGTTTAATCTGAGCCGTCCGTCCATACTAATCCAACGAGCAGGGCCTTTGGTCTCCCAGGGCAGCGAAACGGCGTCGTTTATGTAACGCGCCTCAGAGCCGTTGATCTCCAGCAAACCAACGGCTCAGATTACCTAAGACTCCCCACCTATATATAGCTTTGGTCTGAAGGATCTCGCCATTTACACTAACCCTAGAGAACTCAGCCGCCCTTTACCCCCTTTCTCTTCTCCCTCGTCTTCACCGTCTTCACAAAGAAAACCCTAGATCGCCATGGCGGCCACCACCCTCCACGGTGGTCGCCGGCTACATCCCACACCCCAGAACCTTCATCTTTCTCTTCTTCACCATCAACCTCACCCAGAACTCCAGAAACCTTAGAAAAAACCCCCTTCTCCAGAACTCCGGTCACCGGAACTCACCGCCGGTGACCACCAAACAACGAGAAACCGTACCAAACCAATTCCATCCTATCCCTTTTGACTTGATCTATCACCCCACCATAATGGTCCCCCTCGAATCAGCCTGGAACGTTTCGAATATCCAAAAAGGTGTCGCCGGAAACCTAACTCCGGCGACCCAAGACTCAAACCTTTCAAAGACCTAACCTTTTACCCTCCCCAAACACCCCTCTGCAAACCAAAGACCTAAAAGACTTCGCCTTGAAGTAAAACTAGAAAAAATAGAAAAAAGGAAATGAAAAAAAAAGAGAATAAGAATAAGAGTCTGGAAGACCTGAGAAAGAGTAAAAAGAGCGAAGAAGGGGAAGCTCAGGGGACAGGCCCTGCGAGCTAAGTACCCTCACCCCTTATGTGTTTTGATTTGCTTCCTTTGTCTGTTTATGTTCATGTTTCCTTTGTGTTTGTCTTGTTGTTTCTGTCTGATTTTCTATTCTTTAGATTCTTGATATCTTGTGCTTCGTCCGTTAGTATTAGGGTTTTGTGTTCATTTCATCTTCATGCTATTTTCTGCTTAGTTTTTGTGATTCAAAAACCTGTTTAGTATTAGGGTTCATCTTGTTCGTCTTCTTCATACTATTTTTCTCGTTTTGACTGTTCTTTTTCTTTTTGTCTTCTTGTTCTTCTGTTTTGTCTGCTGCAAACCATGTTCTTTTTCTTCTAAAGATCTATCTTTTATCTTGTGTTGTTTCCTCTTATTTGTGATTTTTGATCTATTAGTCCTCAATATCATGACTTTTCTTCTCTTCATGATTCTTCACATGTTTAGTTTAGTTGTCTTCTTCGTCCTCTGTTAGTGTTAGGCATCTTCATCTTGTTGATATTAGATAACTTCTTTTAGTTTGAATAATTCTTCTCCTCTGTTTATTCTCATGTTTAGTTTCATGGCTAGGATTAGCTGTTAGTCTCTTATGCTAAGTCTGTTTTACCTTATCTTTGTCTATTCTCTTAAATCTTCTGATTAAGACCATGACTTTTCTCTAATGTTGGGTTTATGTCGCTTCTTCTGTTCCTTCATTTAAAATGAGCATGATTAGCTAATTCTGCTTTTTCTCTGTTACTTCACATGATAGATATAGTATGCTTCTCTACTGTTTCTTCATGCCTATCTCTGACCTTTGCAAATCATGTTTTCTTCTGAGACTGCTTCATGAGTTTTATCTATACGTGTTTATGTCAAGACCATGTTAAGCATCATTAGGGTTTTTAGTAGTTTTCTAAGCATAAGAGAGTTCTGACTATGCTTGTTTCATAATTAATTGATACACTATGTTGTGGAACCTGAGTTATAAGTCTTTGATTGAAATTCAACAATATTCAATCCCTTTCTCTGAGTTTTGGTTAATAGATGAGTAACTTTGGTTTCATGGCTATGTATGCAATTTTGTTAAAATGGCTATGTTTGCAACAGTCTTGTATTAAGAATACTACTGTTAATACTTATTCATGCTTAGATGGAATTAGTTATAGCTGCAGTAGTGTATAAACTTGTTAGGTAGTTAAAATTGAAAACATTTGTTAAGTGTCTTAGAATAGGATAAAGCTGAAAATCACAAAACAGGCTATAAGTTAAATAATTGGCCTAAGAATGGTTAATTTTGCAAAAGATTGACCAATTCTATAAGGCCCTAACACACAGTCCACCTTAAAACAATGGCTGGTTGTGCAAAATGGCTATGTCTGCAAATGCAGACTGGCCCAGGCTCTCTTTGGAGCCCTGAACATCAAAATGGCCAAACCTGTAAAGGTTTTGGGCCCAGCTGTTCAGTAATTGGCTTTAATAGCCAAGCTAAGTCTCAACTTGAGACTGGCTAGTTCTTAAATAGTTTAATCTCAATAATAAAGCAGGCAGTCCTGCAATTAGCTTTAAGTTGGAATAAATTGGTCTTAATTAGCTGAAATAGATCCAGAAGTGGCTAAAATTGAAATAGTTTCCTATGAATAGACCTGGCCAGCCCTTAAATACCAATGCAAGGGCTGGCTATTAGTTAAATAGGTTCAAAAGAGGCTGAAACTTGACCTAGGCAGGTCTAGTAAATCAGCAATGCCCTTAGGGGCACAATTGGGAGTTAATTTGGTAAAATAGTGAATAGTTTAGAACCTAAGAGGGTAAGGGAGTCATTTGTACCCCTGATTTCTGCAATTTTGCAGAGATTTAAGGGTATAATGGTTTCCCTAAAAAGGGAAATCTGTAAAAATCTCAAACCCTTAGGGATACATTGGTAAAAACCCACTAAAAGGAATCTTTAGAACCTTCCAGCACATGCTGGAAGGATTTCTGTTAACTGATTTGGGGACTAAAGTGTAAGTTTAGTAATTTTAAGAGGGGAGAAGTGGGATTAAATCCCAAACTGTCTCCCCAAGTCATCAAGCCCTTACCACAACTATAAATACACCCAAAAAGGGGCTGAAAGGGGGTTCCAATTTTGGCAAATCTAAAATTCATTGAGGCTGGCTTATTGAATACAGAAGTTTTCAGAGTAAAATAGCAATAGAACAGTAGAGTTTTTCTGGTATTTTTGGAGCGAGCATTTGGGTTAACTTCTTCTGGTTTTCTGGGTTCTTTGCTCTAAACTGATCTGGATTTCTATTTGTTGTTTGGCTATGGTGTTCTGTTTTCGTGTGTCTTCTACCACTGTTGCATTGCTCTTAGTCAATTGCTGATTACTTGCCTTCATCTCCTTAGAACTCATCGGTTTTCTTTCCATTTGATCCAGGTATTCTCTTATCCGAGTAAGAGCTGTAAAGATTTGATTGAATGAAATGAAGACTTGAGCTTTACATACATTTGATGTTGTAATTTTAGCATTATTCCTTGTTTCAATTTTAGATCTATAGCAGTAATATAGAATGTAATACTATGGAAACAAATACAAAACAATGTAATAGTAGTAGTATAGTAGTAGCACAGCCATAAGCGTAAATCACTTAGTTTAATTAGGTAAAAACTCCTAAAACATAAGTTAGTTAATAATACTTACAAAAATGGTAATCACTATTTCACAGTAATGTCGTAAGTCATGATCGTATAGTTAATCATGTTTTATGGATCTGCATTTAGATATAAATAAGTTTTGAAAGAGAAAACGTTAGTTCAAGCCATGATTCATTCACGATTGGGTTAAGTACACTGTATTGAGCTAAAGTTATAGTAAAATCAGTAGTATAGTCGTATTTAAGTCTTTGAATAACTTAGATGTAGATGTTTGGGTTAATGCAACTGAGCAATTGGACTGTTTAAATTCTTCTCGTGTAGTTAGTTAATTTTAAGAGCCTAAGTCCAGATGTGAGTCATCAAAAGGGGAAACAATCATATGAAGTAACAACTAGAGTATAACCAGCTCTCAGAATACTAAATAGGTTTAATTCATATTGAATTGGTAGCAAAACAGTATAGCTGTAAGTAACTCATTTTAATCTTAGATGGTCATCATGCCTTTTCATTTATATATGTAGTTAAATAACTTGTTGATCTCAGCTAGTAATTAATTCGCTGGTTAGTGTAGATTCTTTGTTAGAAATCAAAAACCGAAATAGTCTTTTAATTCTCATGTTTAGTGGATAGTTTATTTAAAGTTGTCAATCACAATTTGTATCATGATGTTTCTCTTTAATTGATAAATAAAAATGAAACTTGATTCCTTCTTTGAGTTCAAATATGTGTATTATTTTGCTTTCTCTGTTGGTGTTGGTTTGGGCTTAACTCATAATATGGGCCTGAACTATAAAACCGACTGGGCTGATAAACAAGAACTCGATGACGGCTTGGGCCTTTAAGGCCTGGGCAGGTCAAAAGCTCGGCTAAGTGATTGAAAAGAAGACCAGGTCCAATAACTAATTCGAGGGGGCCTGGAACACGTGGTGAATACGATTAAGGAAAGAACAAATGTAGAAAACGTAGTTAAATACTAGTATCGAATCCTTTAATGAAAATTGGGACGAGCCTCACCCGAATAACAAACACCGGGGCCCCCATTTAGTAATAAGATAACATAGTAGAATCGGAGAGGCTAATAGCGAATTCCATAGCCTCTCCAAAAGTTAAAAGCCGATAGACATCATTTAGGGCACGATTTAATATACTTTCCATTGAATGAATGTGCACTTGGTGCGACTCAAATCCAAATCTCGGCAAAGCCAAAATATACCGAAAGTCATAGCCGTACTAGTTGCGGTATGACTCGAGGTGTGTTTCCGCGATGTCGCAAATTCTTAAAAATAATATTTATGTAAAAACACATTATGTTGTTAAAACCTATAATTAAGTCAAACAAAAGTCGGGAACAACAGTGGAGCGACCGTGCTAAAACCACGGAATCCGGGAATGCCTAACACCTTCTCCCGGATTAACGGAGTTCCTTATCCGGATCTCTGCTTCGCAGACATTTTTAAGAGTCAAAATTCTTCGGATTCGGGATCAATCGGTGACTTGGGACACCATTATCATTCCCAAGTGGCGACTCCTGATTAATCTCTAATAAAATCCCGAACCGATTGTCCTTTAATTGGAAAAACTCCTTCCCTTACGTTATTTTATCCGTTTCGGGTATTTGAGCGTCGGGGTATACCCTACGAGCGTATTTATATGCTATAAGTATGTTGGCGTAGTAAAAAGGGAGGTGTGACAATAATATCCCGTGGTAGGTGTACCACTCGATCCTATTTCATAATATCACGTGGTAGGTGTACCACTCACTCCCATTTCATAATATCACATGGTAGGCGTACCACTCATTCTCGTTTCATAATATCATGTGGTAGGTGTACGACTCACCCCCATTTTATAATATCACGGGATAGGCGTACCACTCGCTCTCATTTCATAATATCACGTAGTAGGCGTACCACTCGCTCCCATTTTATAATATCACGTGGTAGGCGTACCACTCGCTCCCATTTCATAATATCTCGTGGTCGACGTGCCACACATTCCCATTTCTTTCAACATAATACACAAAATAATCCCGACAAGGGAGAAAGATGTTATAATAAACTATCCCAACAAGGGAACAAGATAATATAATAATCTATCCCGACAAAGGAATAAGATAATATAATAAACTATCCCGGCAAGGGAGATCCGGCTATAACCAAACTTATTCAATTTTTACTTAACACAATTAAATCAATACTCAGTCTCAAAATTTACTGACTCAATGTTAAAGATTTCCAACCAAGTCCTCATAAACAACAATTAAAAATTCGATAATTTAGCAACTTAGGACTCACGGTCATGCTCGAAACCAGTGTATAGATACATATCACCATGCCTATACATCATACTCGACAAATAGCAATTAGCAAATAAGACTTTACTCATACTCCCTTAAGCCAAAGTTAGACCAAACACTTACTTCAAATGCTCCAAACTCAACTCAAGCCTCTAGTATAGCTTTACCCCTCGATTCACCACCAAACCGCTCAAACCTAGTCAAAAATCACTTAAATGTATCAACAAATGCTAATTGAATAAATTTGAATGCATGAAAATGAATTTTCTAAAGTTTTACTCAAAATTTCCCAAAATGCCCCTGGACCCACGTGGTAAAAAATTCGAGGTTCGAACCAATACCAGTTACCCATTCCCCCTCCCCCCAAGTTCGTATCTATGATTTGTTTTGAAATCGGACCTCAAATTGAGGCCCAAATCCCCAATTTTAATAAAACTTAAGTTCTACCCAAAATCCATGATCACCCATGGAAATCCTTGATTTTAAGATGGAAACATGTTTAATGATGTTAGAGATTAAAGAAATTAAGTAAAAATTGACTTACAAATGATCTGGAGAAGATAGGTTTCTTGGAAAATCGCCTATGGAGTTTGTGTTTTGAAAGAATGAAGAGAAATGGTTTAAAATTCGTCTAAGTATGAAATAGCTGGGTCTCAAATGTGGGAATTGCGAACCCACCAGGCTTGGGAATTGTGAAGGAATTGTTTGTATTTGGGAACTCCCCCATTTTCCTCAGGTCTCGCATTTGCAACCTCAAGCGTTGCTTTTGCGACTGGACCTTTGCATCTGTGAATCCACTGGTTGCATTTGCGATTAGGCTTGCCCTGGACACCGCTTCGCATTTGCATTGACTGACTTCGCATTTGCGATGCCTGTAGTTCTGAGATGCACATCTGATTTTTCAAAGGTTCAAATGCACATGCGTCCTATCCAAAACTCTCTCAAGCCCTCGGGGCTCCAAACCAAACATACACACACCCTCGAAAATAACCTACGGACTTACTCGTTCGATCAAATCGCCAAAATAACATCATATACATCGAATCAAGCCTCAAAACTCAAGATTTCTTTACACTTTTCATAATAACACTAATTTAACATTTTTGTGTCCCAAACATGTCAAATGACGTCCATTTTCAACCAAACTTAACAGAAAGCGCTTAAAATATATATAAGACTTATACAAGGCGTCAGAACCAAAATACGAGCCTGATACCATAGTCTTCTAATCAAATTTCCTTTCTATTTTCCTTAATTAATTTTAGGAAACAATTTCACACAAAAATTCATTTCTCGGGCTTGGGATCTCAGAATTCGATTCCGAGAATATACCCGAGTCCCATATATTTCTACAGACCCTTCGGGACCGTCCAATCATGGGTCCGGGTCCGTTTACCGAAAATGATAACCAAAGTCAACTTTAATCATTTTAAAGCTATATTTTTTGAAACTTTCATAGAATTTAACATATAAGCTTTCCGGCTACGCGCAGGACTGTGCATGGAAATCGAGGCAACTAAAATAAGGTTTTCAAGGTCTTAGAAGCACAGAATAAAAGAGAAAACGGTAATGATCCCTTTGGGTCGTCACACATACACTTTCTCTCCATTCAGAACACCAAACTCTTATTTTCTCATATATACTTTCATTAATTGTACAATTATTTTGTCGGACAACCAATATGCATCCTACTACAATACATTATATAAATATTGATACTAGAATCAAATCTGCAGAAGTTGCCTCATTCTCTCCGCGTAATTAGTTTTGCCGTAAATTTGAACACTTCGAAGCTTGAAATTTTAACAAAAGAAGAGAGTTTAGACTAACACAAAGGAAGAAAAGTAACAGAGAAAGAACGACATATATATTATGATGGATCACAAAATAGATTCTTATGCACAACCTTTCTTTGAAAAAACACCAATGCATGGGTACATATAGTTGTTTAACCAAAAATAATAGATTTTTGGCCAAAGCTAGAATTTAGAAGAATCGAATTACTGATAATAAAAAAAGTATGTAAAGAAAGAGACTTGGGAATGATATTATCAGAAAGCAAGCAAATTAAAATATATTCCAATAGTAACTCGTGTCTACAATTTTTTGGGACTTTCCCTTTTATAGGCATTTTGAGGAATACACACTAACCTTTGTCATAACAAGGCAATTACGAGAAATTGTGGGCTTTAAATGTTACGTTATATAATCATACACATTAAATACATATTCTCTAACGCTTATCTCATTTAATGCTTATTAAATATTGTACTTGGGCTCTTATTTACTATAAGATTCATTCATTTGATTCTTCACGATCTTTGGCCTTTAAATGCCTTAAACATGTACGAGCATTGAATGTCTCGCATGACTGCTTGTGCCTCTTCTGTTTAACTTGCTCATGTCTGTTGCTGCTCGTACCTATTGAACAACTTTACTTCTTTGACTGTTTGACCATTCTACGTGTCATGACACATCATCTCCAATATGTAGAGTAATTTATTTTCAATACATATAGTCCCCCCACTTTCATTTTTTCGTCAGTTGAATATTTGGGAAGTGGATTTCATAAAAGAGAATATTTATCATCATTAATGCTATGACAAAATTGACGCTTCAATGGTAACATATATTTAATGTTCTTCACATGTGTCAACTCCTTATTAATTATGTAACTTGTACCCCTTTTTAAGGTCCTTTTTTACAGCTCAACTATTCACGAAGTACGAATTATCATTATTGCGGCTCTTCCATTACTGCATTTTTACTTTTTGACGGTTTGCCTATAAATATAATTTTACCTTTTAGTTTTTTCCACATGAAACTCTTTCGAACATTTGCATTGTGCAAATTTTTATTCACCTCATCTTCTTCCTCATCATGTCTCCTTTAAACCCTAACCATAGAAGAGCTCCTGCTTTAGAGAATTATCTTAATGCCCCTGTCAGACACAGAAGTGGTGAAAGACTTTGTAGTTTAGGATCTTCTCGTGGTGGTGGTTCTGCCATACCTTATTCTATCCCTAGTTCTTCTTCTAGAACCAATGGTTATTTTACCCAAAAATCATCTTCTAAAGGCAAGGAAACCTCTGAACCATTACAAGAGCCTTTGGTAGACGAGATAGTTCCTAATGATTTTTCTTTTCACCATGATAGACAATGACTTCAAAGTCAAGTTACAGGTCTAGATCGTGTCGATGCTTTCCCTACTTTGATTACAGAAGTTTTAGCTCCCATAGTTCGTAAAGATAGCCACTGGAATAACGATTTTCTCATTGTAATCCCCAATCCAAATAAAATGATTACTTCATATATGACTGGACTTTCTTCCGTTTACACATGCCCTTTTACTCTTGGGTTTAAACCAGCTATCGACCTAGTGATTCTTAATTTCTATCGTTTCTTCAAGTTTTGTCTTGCACAGATTGGTTGGTTGGTATGGAGGGTTGTGTCTTGTTTAAGACATATGGCTAACTTGGCAGATGTTAACTTTACCTTCCTTCACCTAATTCACCTCTACTCCCCTAGGCTATTTTGTAATGACGTTTATACCTTAGTGGCTAGGAGTAAGAGGGTGATCGTGAGTTAGAAAGATGACAAGGATCATGGCTGGTATGCCCGATTTGTTGCTATCTCCACAATTGGTTTGGTGGGTAAAGAAAACACTCCATTCCATGAGAAGTAGAATTTTGCACGTAAGTTTCTTATCCTTTCTCGCACATCTTTCTTTTGAGTTTATAAATTTCTTTAACTTTGTTTTCCTCTCTTTTTTTAGCAACCATGGGAGTTGTGGAGAACATTCCCACCTTTTGTGGTTGGGTAGATAAATTATTGAAGACTGCACCTATGGAATCTAGGTCTTGTAAATACATCTCTAGTATTTACAGTTGGAGAGTGAAGACTCACGGTAAGAGTTTCTATCTCTCTCATATGTCAAAATTCATTATTTTAACTTTCATCCTTTTCTTTGTCAGGATTTACTATTCGAGGCATTACTGCTAATAAAGTTGCAACCTGTCATTTAGGAACTTAACTTTCTTTAGAAAGTGCTCAGGATATTCTTTTGAAAAGAAAAATGACATATGATGATAGCTCCGATGAAGAAGATGAAGGTGGTTCGTTGATAACAAGGCCAAAATTTAGGAAACGTATCGTTTTTGATGAAACTGAAACTTTCCCTTATCTTTCTCCTACCGGGCCTGCTAATCTTGTCTCCGATGATGATGTTGTCACCCCTCATGAAACTCATGAGTCGATTAACCATCTTTTTGTTAGTAGTTTTGAGAGTGGTGAGTTAGGACCTGTTTTGAATGAACCTTCCATGTCTTACTCTTCAACTCCCGTATCTTCAATTCCTTTTTTTCCTTCTTTTGTCGTCTTTGATTCCTTCCATAACTATTCCATATGCTTCCATTCATGTTGCATCTGCTTCCGTACCTCCCTCTATTATTTTTACTTCTTCTACTGCTCCTTCTTCCACCATCTATAATATAGAAGTGGGTTAGACAAGTAGAAATTTTGCTACGAGGAGCGTGACTATCAAATTTCCTGCCAACAACAGCCTTTTGAGGAAATCTAGTTAGGCAAATGTTGGCTTGAACCTTTAATAGGCCAAATTGAGAAAGAAAAAATGAATATCCATAGATGTCTAACTCTGATGAACGACATAGTTCATTCCACCTTGAAGGTATGTCCCTCCTTTCTTTACTTTGTCAAAAAATAAAATTCTTTTTTTTAGAATTCTAATTTTCTTCCCTTATCATTTTCAAGCCAACCTTATTGGTACAGAGCTGATGAGCAGAATTTCTCTATTAGAGAAGATGGCTCGTGACTCTGAAAAGGCAATTCTTGATTTAGATAGGGTAGCTCGTGAATCTCAGTTGGAGGCAGCTACTTGGAAGGGTTCATTTGATAGTGCACAAATCACTATAGAAGATTTGTAAGAGAACAAGAATAATCTAGAATAGCAGGTGAGAGCCTTATCCTCAAAGCTTGCAGTCATCGGGGCTTCTTCAAGTCAGGTAGAGCGAGAAAAAGAGCGTCTTAAGGCTTCTTTCTCAGAGAAATTGACTAAGGCAAATGAGAAATTAATGAGTTGAAAGCTCTGTTGAATCAAAAGGAAGTTTATGTTGGGGATCTGATACTGAGTTTGACTCAGACACAAGAAGATATGCAAACTTTTGAAGACAAGGTGCAAGCCTTGGAAAAATGTCATGCCTCTCTTCAAGCCTCTTACAACTCAGTCCAGGATGAAAATGAAGGTCTCAAGAATGAAATTGCTATTTGGGAAAGAGACTATGAGCTTCATGAAGATAAGATTGCAGTTGATGTAAGCTGGACTTTTCTGAACTCTTGTTGTGATGCCTTAGTTCAAGCAAGCCAAGAAAATTTTAATCTGGAGTCAGAGTTAGCTAAGGTGATGGAAACCATTGAGAAGGCTCAACAACCAATGGACTTCTCTTCACCCGCGATTGATGTTTTCGAAGCTAAAGTTCCCAGAGTTGATGCTCCCATTTGTGAAGTTTCGGTGAGTGAGGCTCCCTCGGTTGAAACTTCTGCAGTTGAAGTCCCATGAACACTGAAATTACCTCGAGTGACACACCTTCCTCAAGCTCAATTGTGCCTCTTGTTGTAAATCAAGTTGAGACTTCGTCTATTGATACTCAGATTATTGCAACCTTCTTTCTCCTTTCAGGGCCTATCCGAAAGAGAATCAGTTGAAGATCAACCCGCTTCTGTTGATGATGTTGTTCCAGTTGAGCCCACTGATGATCCTTCTTCAATCCTTTCCTCTCAGTGACAAAATTTACATTTGTTTTAAATTCCCTTTTTGTAGGTAACTGTTTGGAAAACTATGTTTAGAGTTCTTGGATTTTTTTGAGAGTTTTTGTTAATCAAACCCTTGGCTATCACTTGAGGGTAGATTTTAGAAGTACAAGTCCCCAAGTCTTGTTATGTGGAATTAAACAATTCGATGATTGAGTTTATACTTAGTCTCTAGCTTTTAAATAGTAAGACGTTTTTATTATCATTAAACTTCCACATGTTCTATTCTTACCTTTTTATTTTCAATGACTTAAATAATAGTCTGCATTTTTGTTCTTTAAAAAATACTTCAGTTAATTTTGTGACTAAATAACATGAGTTTTATAAAAGAGGGTCCTTTAATATTTTGACCCTTAATGAAGAAGATGTCTCAACTTCATAATGGTGTTATCACGATAAAAGAAATAGGAATACACATGCTTCTTTTGCTATAACTTTGACAAGTTTTTATTTCTGAACCTTGACAAGTTTTGAGTAATGCTTTACATGTATTTGAATTACATCTATAACTTTCTCGTAACTGTTTTTCTTATAACAGATTTATACAAAAGAAGAACAATAGATACATGGTTTTCCTTATAACTCGTTTTAATACATAGTCTTTACCCTAACCGTTTTGAGGTACATTGAGTCCTTTTAGCTCTAGAACATTAGGAAGAGTTTGTAAGGTGACTCCATTGTTCTCATGGGAAAGAATACTATGATGAATGCCATTTTTCTCATGGGAAAGAATACTATGATGAATTACATGTCTTCGTAACTTTCACTCCGTACTTGATTCTTCTAGGCTTGATTTTTCTAAATATTATTTGACTTTTTATTGACTGTATATACTATGTAGTCCCCCAAGTGTTTGAGTGTTGAAGTATGAAGCCTCAAGCACTTGATATTCTCCTTCACCTCGTCTTTTTTCTGAAAAGTAAATACATACAAGACTCGGGGGTGCGATTATAGATGGAGACTGCTTAACCCGTGTATACTTCTATCAGAATAATTGTAACCCTGGGCTAGAAATTTTAATTTATTGCATTTTTCTTTACAGGTCGTGACTCATCATTTAGTATGGGTTAGAGTTTTGTCTATCATCTAAAATCGTTAGTAAAATTTTACCAATTCAAAAATACAATTTAACATGATGATACATGACCTGGGTTTTCCTTAGAAGTAGTATCTCTTCAAATGAACTGCATTCCAATGTGAAGGAAGAACCTTCCGTCCATTGTTTCTAATTCATATGCTCCTTTTCTTACAATATCTCGAACTCTATAGGGTCCTTCCCAGGCTGGACTTAGTTTACCTGCATTATCTGCCCTTGTAGATTGAAAAATCTTTTTAAGCACGAAGTCCCCAATTTTCAAGTATCTCAGGCGGGCTTTCCTATTGTAATATCGTTCGATCACTTGTTTTTGCGCTGCCATTCTTATTAATGCAGCTTCTCTCATGCTTTCCAATAAATCCAAATTGACTCGCATCACTTCATCATTTGATTCTTGTGTTGCTTATGAGAATCTTATGTTTGGTTCTCCTATTTCAACCGGAATTAATGCCTCAGCTCCATAAACTAAAGAGAAGGGTGTCATTGGGTGATAAGGTGTAGAGGTAATCCTTTTAATTTGCTAACTCTCAAAAAACTTTGTGACTTGAGCTCCGATAAATTGAGGTCCATTGTCGCATACAATTTCCTTTGGTACACCAAATCAGTTGATGATATTTCGCCAAATAAAATCTTTAACTTTCTTTTCTCGCAGTTGTTTAAATGCTCCAGCCTCCACCCATTTAATGAAATAATTAGTAAGTACCAGAAGAAATTTTAAATAATTTGTAAGTACGAGAAGAAATATTACATGTCCTTTTGCTTGAGGTAAGGGTCCTACTATATCCATTCCCCATTTCATAAATGGCCACGACGCAATGACTGGATGTAATAATTCTACTGGCATGTGCATATTGTTACCATACTGCTGGCATTTGTCACATTTAGCCACGAAATTTGCTGCTTCTTCTTCCATTTTAGGCCAATAGTACCTGCTCTAATCAAGGTTCTCACCAGTTATCTTCCTCCTATGTGATTCCCGCAAAGCCCCTCGTGTATTTCCCTCATCACATACTCTATTTGAGAAGGTTCGAGGCATCTTGCTAAAGGACCACCGAACATTTTACGGTAAAGGTTCCCTTGTTTTAAGAAGTAACGAGCAGCCTCTTTGCGAAGTGCAAGCGCTTGTCTCTTGTCATTAGGAATTGTACCATATTGTAAAAAAGCAATAATTTTATTCCTCCAATACCAAGTTAAATTATTAAAATTTACCTCATTCTTATCAGGTTCGAGAACTGAATGAAATAAATGTACAACTGACATTTGCATCATTTGCCACATCAGTTGCGGATGCGAGATTGGCTAAGGCATTTGCTTCACCATTTTCATCCCTCAATATTTGTATGACCTTCCAAGTTTGGAATTGCTTTATCAATTCCTGTACCTTTTGCAAGTACTATTGCATCCTTGCTTTCCTAGTCGTGTAAGTCAGTCCCAGTATTTGATTAACCACGAGTTGCGAATCGCTTTTGATCACCACTTGATTTATACCAAGTTCTTGTGCCAACTCTAGACCTGCAATTACAACTTCATACTCCGCTTCATTGTTAGTCATATAATGACACTTAATAGCTTGCCTAATAGTTTCACCTGTAGATGGTACTAATACAATTCCTAATTATGCACCTTTTACATTAGATGAACCATCAGCGAATAAGGTCCATGTTCCTGGATTAGCCCCATTAAGTATCTGTACTTCTTTTTCTGCTTCTAACTGCATTCCTTGGCTAAAGTCAGCCATAAAATCAGCTAATATCTCGGATTTTATTGCTTCTAGGTAGATACGTAATTTCATATTCACTTATCTCTATGGACCATTGGGCTAACCTTCCTGACAATTCATGCTTATACAATATATTACGTAAAGGGTATGCAGTTACCACAACAATGGGATGACATTGAAAATATGGTTTTAACTTTCTAGATGCCATGATTAAAGCAAGTGCTAGTTTTTCCAATTGTGGATACCATGTCTCTGCATCTAATAAAGATTTACTAACATAGTAGATAGGAGATTGTTTATCTTATTCTTCTCAAACCAAAACCGTGCTTACCGTAACTTCTGAAACAACAAGGTAGATGAAAAGTCTCTCTCCAGCTTTTGGTTTTGCTAGCAAATGTGGATTTGATAAGTATGTCTTCAAATCTCTAAGTGCCTGTTGACACTCCTCATCCCACTAAAAATGATCCTGCCTTTTTAGGGATGAGAAGAATTTAAAACATTTTTCTAATGATTTAGAAATGAATCTTCCCAAAACTGCGATTCTTCCCGATAGTCTTTGTACTTCTTTCTTGTTTGAAAGTATATCAGGAATTTCTTCAATGGCCTTAATTTGTGCACGATTCACTTCAATACCACGGTTAGAAAGAAAACCTAAAAACTTACCTGATGCCACACCAAATGCACATTTTTCTGGATTCAACTTCTTATTATATTTTCGTAAAATTTTAAACGTGTCAGACATGTGCGATAAATGATCTTCTAAATGTTGGGTCTTAAATAGTATACCATCTATATATACCTCCATGGTCTTACCTAAATGTTCTTGAAACATTTGGGTAACTAACCTCTGATGCGTTGCACCTGGATTCTTAAGATCAAAGGGCATTACCTTATAACACTAAGTCCCTCTGTCTATTATGAAAGAAGTTTTTTCCTCATCTCCTGGATCCATCTTGATTTGATTATAGCCTGAATATGCATCTAAAAAACTTAATAGCTCATGCCCTGCAGTAGCATCAATTAATTGATCTATGTGTGGTAAAGGGAAAAAATCTTTTGGACAGACTTTATTAAGGTTTGTGTAATCTACACAGACTCGCCACTTACCATTCTTCTTAGGAACTACAACAGTGTTAGCTAACCAGTTAGGATATTTTACCTCACGAATTGAACTAATTTTCAGCAATTTTTGA
Source organism: Nicotiana noctiflora (assembly GCA_032618575.1). Classification (NCBI taxonomy): domain Eukaryota; kingdom Viridiplantae; phylum Streptophyta; class Magnoliopsida; order Solanales; family Solanaceae; genus Nicotiana; species Nicotiana noctiflora. The sequence continues at coordinate 130,987 of JASVEL010003559.1, forward strand.
ACTTCTTCTTGAACCACCTTATTCTTAAAAGTTCCTTGCTTTCTTTTGTTTTGCTTGACTGGATGGCATGATGGATCTTCATTTAGTTTATGAGTCATGACCTCCGGTGGTATCTATGTCATGTCACAATGGGGCCAAGCAAAACAATCTATGTTAGATTTTTAAAATTCAATTAACTTACATTTTACCTCCGGGCTAAGATTGGCTCCTATATACATTTTCCTCTCGGGCCAGTGTATAAATAAAATCACATCCTCTAACTCTTATATCATTGTTTTGATGTTCTCGTTCTCCTCTGGTTCTTGAATGGTATCAGGTCTTGAATCCACATCTGTTTTTCCTTGCTCAGTTGAGGTTGACACCATATTACCATCAGCTGAATTCTGTAAGTGTTATTTGTCTTTACCCTGAATAGTTAAATATGCAACGGAATTGATGCTCCTAGATGTTTGTTGGTCACCTTTAATTTGACAAACCCCCCCATGGTGATGGAAATTTAATAACATGATGTAAGGTTCATGGTACAACATCTATGTCACGGATCCATGGCCTCGCAAGAATCATTATGTAAGCCATTTCCATATCGATGACTTGAAATTTGGTATCTTTGACAACGCCTTCTGTGAATGTTGTAAGGATTGCTTCTCCTTTTGTTATAACACTAGAGTTTTCAAATCCCGACAAAGTATGCACTTTTGGAATCAATTTATCCTCTTCTTGCAGCTCGCACAATACTCGTATCAAAATAATATTCACAGAACTGCCTGGATCAATCGAAACTCGTTTCACGTTTGTGTCATGTACAAGTAAAGATATTACCAGTGCGTCGTTATACGAAATTAAGTGACCCTCAACATCTGCATCGTTAAATGTAATATTCTCTTCTTCTAGTACATGTCGCAACCGATTCCCATGAGTGATTGATATCTTAGAAGTTTTATTAGCTGCGATATATGAAATACTATTGATATCTTCACCCCCACTTATAATATTGACGGTTCTTTTGGGTAAGGGCAGTTTCGGAGGCTCATGTATGTTCTTCATATATGTTTGTTTACCTTTTTTACTAAATAGCTCAGTGAGATACCCTTGTTTTAACAAATGATCAACCTCGCCCTGCAAAAATCTGCAATCTGCGATTTTATGCCATGGTCGTTGTAAAATTCGCACCAATGATCAGGGTCTCATCTGTTTGGATTTGATCTCATCTCCTTTGGCCATCGTACCTTATCTCCCATCCTTCTTAAAACAACTACGAGCTTATATGTGCTTACGTTAAAATTGTAACCACCAAACCTTGCTTTTAAACTTGCATCATCATCTCGTTGTCCACGTGATTTCTGATAATTTCCGAACCTTGATGAGGAGCTTGATTCCCTATTTCTACATTTGTGATCGTACCTTTGATTATCTTGTCTTGATCATGAGGCCTTTCCCACAGGTCCCATGTAAGCTCGTACCTATTTTTACCAGATCTATTTTTATTTTCTACATGCCTTGAACTTACTTTTTCTTTTGTTTTATGTCGTAATATTATATTTTCTTCAATCCTCATCTTTGTATTATATCTATTGTAGACATTATTCCACACAGTTGCTAGGAATTCTTGAAGTCTTTCCTTGAGTCGCCTCGTGGCTTCTGAACTCTTCCCATTCAAATTGCTGGCAAAGACTATGGCCGCCCAATTGTCAGGTACTCGTGGCAACATCATTTTTTCCCGTTGAAATCTATCTACGAACTCTATAAGCAACTCTGATCTCCTTACTTGATTTTCAAGATGTCTTTCATTCTCTTTTCAACTTTTTGAGCTCCCGAGTGTGCTTTAATAAATAGATCTGCAAACTCAGCAAATGAATTTATAGAATTTTCAGGTAAAACAGAATACCATTTAGGGCCCCTTTAGTGAGGGTTTCACCGAATTGTTTGACCAAGACTGATTCAATCTCCTGCATAGACAAATCATTGCCTTTGACACCAGTTGTAAATACACTAACGTGATATTGTGGGGCTGTTGTACCATCATATTTTGGAATATCAGGCACCTTGAACTTATTTGGAATTGGGAGGGGAGCGTCGTGGCTTCCATGGCTGTTGAGAATATTTATCTATATCTACTCCCTTGATCATGGGTTGTACTCCGGGTATTTGTTCTATACATTCATTTTGCTCCTTAAGCTATTTCTACAATGTTAGTACTAGATTTTGTATATTAGAATTAACTGGATTACTTGGCTCTCCCTCCTGTGTTTCACTGGGGGCTCCTCCGCTGCCTGAGATAACCATTCCAGAATGAGGATTCTCCAAAGTGTTGTTATTTAGAGTAGGCATAGGTGAAGCAGCGGGTAATTATCTAACAAAAGCTTGTAAAACTTTGTTAACCTGAGTAGTGATAAGTTTTTGTAAGGCATCATTCATAGCTTCTTAATTCGCAAATTGACCACGTTCTTCTGTGTGAGATCCGTCAGGAGTGCCCTCACGAGATTGCCGTGGTGAGTCTTATGGAGTTGGAACTTGACTATCATTATTTTGCGGATCTCCCTGATTTTGCTGATTGATTTGATTTCCTTGAGTGTTGTCGTTGTTGTTCGATATAGTTGATTCAACACAGAAAATTAAGTTAAGATATAATTGATTATCAGATTTTCGGTAACGGAACGAATTTGTTTAACCAAAAAATAGATTTTTGGCCAAAGCTAGAATTTAGAAGAATCGGGTTACTCATAATCGAAAAAGTATGTAAAGAAAAAGACTTGGGAATGATATTATCAGAAAGCAAGTAAATTAAAATATATTCCAATAGTAACTTGTGTCTACAATTGTTTGTGACTTTTCCTTTTATAGACATTTTGAGGAATACAGACCTCACCTTTGCCATAACAAGGCAATTATGGGCATTTAAAGGCTTTAAATGTTACCTTATGTAATTGTGACGGCCCAAAGGGTCATCACTTATTTAATTAATTATTTCGAGCTTCTGAGGCCTTAAAAACCTCATTCTATGTCGCCTCGATTTATATGCACGATCCGAGCATGTAGCCGGAAAGATTTTGTGATAGAAAATATGAATTCTATGAGAAAATTTGGATAAAAATGATATTAATATTGATATGGTTGACTTCGGTCAACATTTTTGGTAAACGGATCCGGACCCGAGATTGGATGGTCCCGGGAGGTCCGTAGGAAAATATGGGACTTGGACATGTGTCCGGAGTCGAATTCTGAGGCCTAGAGCCCAAGTTATGAATTTTTATGTGAAATTGTTTTTGATGCAATTATTAAAGGAAATAAATTAATTGACCTTGGTATCGGGCTCGTATTTTGGTTCCGACGCCCGGTACAAGTCTTAAATATTATATATGTGATTTCCGTAAAGTTTGGTGACATTTGGATGTCGTTTGAGATGTTTTGGACCTTGAGTTCCAAGTTAAGAAGTTTTGAAAATCAAAAGTATGAAAATCATGAGTTTGAGGCTCGATTTGATTAAAACGAAGTGATATTGGCGATATGATCGCACGAACAAGTCCATAATGTGTTTTTGAGGTTGTGTACATGTTTGGTTTGGAGCCCGGGGGTCTCGGGTAAAGTTTTGATAGGCCGTTGGATGAAACTCTGAATTTTTGAACTGCTGGATTTTCACCCAGCTGTTGGCTTCGCAATTGCGAAGTTTTCTCGCAATTGCGAAGGGGGACAGGGCTCGCAAATGCGAACATTCATCGCAAATGCGAAGCCCCGTTTGGCCCAGCCTTGTTCGCAAATGCGAAGCCCCCTTTGGCCCAGCTTTGTTCGCAAATGCGAACAATTGTTCGCATTTGCGAAGGTCCCCAGTGCCGGCCTATGTTCGCAAATGCGAACAAAAGTTCGCAAATGCGAACATTCCCCATACAACACTGCCTTGGTTCGCAAATGCGAACCATTGTTCACAAATGCGAACACTGCCTATACAGCATGTGTTCGCAAATGCGAACATTAGTTCGTAAATGCGAACTGTTCGCAAATGCGAACAAATGTTCGCAAATGCGAACTTCCCACAGCCTTAGCTTATTTTTCAAACTCCAGAAATTGGTCGGGGTTCGCAATTGCGAACCCATGTTCGCAAATGCGAACACAGAGAACTGAAAAACACGAATTTCAGTCATTTCTTCACATTTTACAAAACCAAAACACCCATTTGCGATTCTTCAAGGATTTCTTCTTCATCAAAACGATTGTAAGTCACTTTTTACTTAATTCTTTCAATTCCTAACATCATTAAACATGTTTTTCATAAGAAATCAATGATTTTCATGGTAGAATTCTTGTTTTTGTTAGAAAATAGGGTTTTTCATAAATTGGGGAATTGGACCTCGAATTGAGGTCCGATTTTGAAACAAATTATATATATGAACTCGTGGGGGAATGGGTAACCGGATTTTGGTCCTAACCCCGAATTCCGACCATGTGGGCCCGGGGTTGAAATTCACTATTCATGGCAGAATGTTGTAAAAGTTGTATTTGGTATTAAGAATTAGTTTGTGGAGTAGAATTGATGATATTAAATCAATTGTGTATAGATACGGTTGGATTGGAGCCAAATTGAAAGAAAAGACATTTCCACGGATTGAATTGTTCATAAGCATTCGAGGTAAGTGTTTGTTCTATCCTAGCTTGAGGGAATAGGATTATGTGTTATGTGTTATGTGATTGAGTGCGGTGTATGGGCTGTGGTGACGAGCATCCATACACTGGCGTCTAGTATGACCGTGAGTCGTTGGAAAATAATTATTTTGAGGTATATTACAGATGAATTGTTATTGTTCTCCCTTATTGGGACTTGTTGTGAAGATAAACATTGATTGCCCTTGATGGGACGGTTTATGAATTATTATTTCCTTCTTTGCCCTTAACTGGGATTGTTATTTGGGTGAGGAAGAGTGATAATGCACGAAGGGTGATGCCGTGCCATGTTTATTTATTTATGCACGAAGGTTAATGCCGTGCCATGTTTATTTATTGATTATGCACGAAGGATCATGTCGTGCCCTGTTATTGAACCATGTACGAAGGATCATGCCGTACTATGGATGTGAGGATGAGAGTAAAAGCACGAAGGGTGATGCCGTGCAATTGCTTGCTATTTCTTGAATTGATATTACTTGTTTTTCCATTATATTTTATTTGGGTGATGCGCCGTGCAACTATTTGCCATTCCTTGACTTGATATTACTTGTGTTTCCATTATACCTTGTTTTCCTTGTGAACTTATTTGATTGTTATTTGGGTGAGAAAGAGTGATAATGCACGAAGGGTGATGCCGTGCCATGTTTATTTATTTATGCACAAAGGTTAATGTCGTGCCATGTTTATTTATTGATTATGCACGAAGGATCATGCCGTGCCCTATTATTGAACCATGTACGAAGGATCATGCCGTACTATGGATGTGAGGATGAGAGTAAAAGCACGAAGGGTGATGCCGTGTACTTTATTTGTTTATTTGGTGAGGATGAGAGTAAAAGCACGAAGGGTGATGCCGTGCAACTGCTTGCTATTTCTTGAATTGATATTACTTGTGTTTACATTACACTTTGTTTTTCCTTGTGAAATTATTAACCGTGGTTAATTGTTGAATTCTTTAAGATATTCCTTATTGTGTTAATACTTGATTATTTCTTGTTATTTTGTGGTACACATATATATATATTGAATTGCACAGGTTTATGTGGGTGTATGGTCCTAGGCTTGTCACTACTTCGCCGGGATAGGCCAGACACTTACCAGCACATGGGGTCGGTTGTGCTGATGCTACACTTCTGTGCGTTTTTGCACAGGTCCAGGTTACGATCAGGAGCAGCAGCCGCAGTAAATAGAGTGCGTGGGAGTTGATCACATTTGAGACCGAGGAAGCTTGCAGACGTCCGCAGGCCCGGCGTCTCTTTCTTTATTTATGTTAATAGCCGTAGTCTCATTGTTCCGAGACAAACAGAATCATGTTATATTTCCTTCAGACTTTTATGTGTAGTATTCCATAGTAGTTTGTGAGTTGGTGACTCCACGTCTTGGGTAGAGGATTTCAGTATGATTTTCACCTTGTGATTTGTTATTTCCATTTCGTTAAAGTATTCCGCATTTATTTAATTAAAATTGTGCTAAAAACAGGATAGTATGAATACAGTGGCTTGCCTAGATACCACGAGTAGGCGCCATCATGATCCCGATGTTGGGAAAAAATCCGGGTCGTGACAAGTTGGTATCAGAGCTCTAGGTTACATAGGTCTCACCACTCACGAACAAGCTTAGTAGAGTTTGAGAGGTAGGTACGGAGACGTCCGTACTTGTCCTCCAGAGTCTATTGAGTTAGGAAAGAGTCTCTCATTTGTTCTTTCTTGTCGTGCGACTTGTTCCTCAAATACTGATTGAATTTCTATTCTGTCCTTTCGCAGATGGTGAGGACACGCGCTTCTTCGTCCGCTGACCAGCAGCCCGAGCCCCAGGCAGCTCCCGTGAGGGGCAGGGGCCAAGGCCGTATCGGAGGCCGTGGTAGGGGTAGAGCTCAGCCCCAGGCAGCTACCCCAGAGGTGGAGCCTCATATTGAGATTGACGAGGAGGTTCCGGTTCCAGCAGCTCCAGTGGGCCCAGCTCAGGTCCCGGGAGAGGCTTTGATTACCCCGGATCTCCGGGATGCTTTGGTCAGAATAGCGGGATTTATGGATAGCATTGCCAGAGCGGGTCTATTATCAGTTGCCCCAGCCACTTCTCAGGCTGGAGGAGGGGCCCAGACTCCTATTGCTCATACTATGGAGCCAGTAGCTCCTCAGCCTCAGGTACCAGTAATCCAGCCAGCTGTGGCCACTCAGTCAGGTACCACAGCTCATGCCGGTGATGGAGCGGCCATGACTTCCGATTCGTTATGGAGGCTTGATCGGTTCTCCAAGCTATTTACCACTACATTCAGTGGAGCCGCATCAGAGGATCCTCAGGACTTTTTATTCAGTTGCCATGAGATTCTCAAGACTATGGGGATCGTGGAGACAAACGGAGTTGATTTCTGTACCTTCAGACTTGCAGGATCCGCCAAGACTTGGTGGAGAGATTATTGCCTGACTCGACCAGCAGGGTCCCCAGCTCTATCATGGGACCGGTTTGCGGAACTATTTATGGAGAAGTTTCTCCCTACTACTCAGCGGGATTTACTTCGGAGGCAGTTTGAGCGCCTCCATCAGGGCACTATGACAGTTACACAGTATGAGACGAGACTTATCGACTTGGCTCGTCATGCAGTGGTGATACTTCCCACGGAGCGGGAGAGGGTCCGCAGATTTATAGATGGGCTTAATCAGCCGATTAGACTCCAGATGGCTATGGGCGTGGGGAGTGACATATCATTTCAAGAGGCAGCCAATGCAGCACGCAGAGTTGAGATGGCTCTTTCTAGGGGAGGCGGTTATTCTTCAGATAAGAAGCCTCGTCATTCAGGCAGGTTTGGTGGTTCTTCCTCTAGTAGCAGAGAATCCTTTGATAGAGGCCAGTCCTCCAGGCCTTTTCATTCCGCCCTTCAGGCCTCACAGGGTGGATCAGGTGATCGTGGTTCTCGGGGGCATTATTCAGACCAGTCTCCTATTAATGCTCAGCCTCTTGAGAGTGTTCGTGGAGGCCATTCAGGTCGTCAGGGCCAGCAGCCCTATCAGTCTAAGAGTTGCTACGGTTGTGGTGACCCAGGTCATTTTATCAGGAATTGCCCTATAGCAGCGGGCAACTCTCAGCAGCGAGGTCCTCGTCCTATGATTCAGGCCCCAGCTGACCCTCAGCCTGCCCAGCCAGCCAGAGGCGGGGGTAGAGATTTTAGAGGTGGAGGTCGAGACCGTAGAGGCAGAGACCGTCCAGCCAGAGGTAGAGGTCAGCCAGTTGATGGTCGTCCTAGAGACGCAGCTCAGAGGGGAGGTGCAGATCCCCGATTCTATGCTTTACCAGCCAGGCCAGAGGCAGAGGCATCAGATGTCGTGATTACAGGTACTATTCTTGTGTGTGGCAGAGGTGCTTCAGTATTATTTGACCCCGGATCTACATATTCCTATGTGTCTTCCTACTTCGCACCGTATTTGGCCGTGCCCAGCTATGCTCTGGATATTCCAGTTTATGTGGCTACACCAGTGGGTGACTCCATTGTAGTCGATCGGGTGCATCGTTCGTGCGTAGTTATATTTGGGGGTCTTGAGACCCGTGTGGATCTGTTGCTTTTGGATATGGTAGATTTTGATGTCATATTGGGGATGGACTGGTTGTCCCCATACCATGCTATTCTTGATTGTCATGCTAAGACGGTGACCTTAGCCTTGCCAGAATCACCCCGACTAGAGTGGAAGGGTACCTCAAGCCACTCCGTTCGCACTGTTATTTCTTATGTTAAGGCTCGACGCATGGTCGAGAAGGGGTGTCTAGCTTATCTGGCTTATGTTCGTGATTCCAGCGCAGAAGTTCCTTCCATTGAGTCGGTCCCTATTGCACGGGAGTTTCCGGAGGTTTTTCCTTCAGACCTGCCGGGCATGCCACCCGACAGGGATATTGACTTCTGTATTGATTTGGCACCGGGCACTCAGCCCATCTCTATTCCACCCTATCGTATGGCCCCGCCGGAGTTAAAAGAGTTGAAAGATCGGTTGCAGGACCTTCTTGAGAAGGGTTTTATCAGACCCAGTGTTTCCCCCTGGGGAGCACCTGTATTATTTGTAAAGAAGAAGGATGGCTCGATGCGGATGTGTATTGATTACCGGCAGTTAAACAAAGTGACAATAAAGAATAAGTATCCACTGCCGAGGATTGATGATTTGTTTGACCAGCTCCAGGGAGCGAGGGTATTCTCAAGATAGACTTGAGGTCAGGCTACCATCAGCTGAAGATCAGGGCGGCTGACATTCCTAAGACAACCTTTTGCTCTAGATATGGGCATTATGAGTTCTTGGTCATGTCCTTCGGGTTGACCAATGCCCCAGCAGCATTCATGGAGTTGATGAATCGGGTATTCGGGCCTTACTTAGATCTGTTCGTGATAGTCTTCATAGATGACATCCTGGTGTACTCCCGCAGCCAGGAAGAGCACGAGCAGCACCTCAGAGTGGTTCTTCAGACTCTGAAAGATAACCAGCTATATGCCAAATTTTCTAAATGTGAGTTCTGGCTGAGTTCGGTAGCATTTCTGGGTCACATTGTATCGGTGGAAGGTATTCAAGTAGACCCAAAGAAGATTGAAGCAGTCCAGAATTGGCCTCGACCAGCTTCAGTGACTGAGATCCGGAGTTTCTTGGGATTAGCAGGTTACTACCGTCGTTTTGTAGAGGGGTTTTCTTCTATTGCAGCCCCGATGACCAGGTTGACCCGGAAGGGTGTCCAGTTCCAGTGGTCAGAGGAGTGTGAGGCGAGCTTTCAGAAGCTCAAGACAGCCTTGACCACCGCGCCGGTGTTGATACTACCTACGGGTGCAGGGCCTTATACAGTTTATTGTGACACATCTCGTACATGACTTGGAGCGGTATTGATGCAGGATGGTAAGGTTATCGCTTATGCTTCGAGGCAGTTAAAGATACATGAGAAGAATTATCCAGTTCATGATCTTGAGTTAGCAGCAGTGGTTCATGCCTTAAAGATCCGGAGGCATTATCTATATGGTGTGACATGTGAGGTGTACACTGATCACAAAAGCCTACAGTACTTGTTCAAACAGAAGGAGTTGAATCTACGACAGCGGAGATGGTTAGAGTTGCTAAAAGACTATGATGTTACTATATTATATCACCCAGGTAAGGCCAATGTGGTGGCCGATGCATTGAGTAGAAAGTATGCAGCATGGGTAGTCTTGCATATATTCCGGTCAATCAGAGACCATTAGCTCTAGATGTCCAGGCCTTAGCCAACCGGTTCGTGAGATTAGACATTTCTGAGCCTAGCAGAGTGTTAGCCTGCACGGTCGCTCGTTCTTCTTTATTAGAGCGTATCCGCGAGAGGCAATTTGATGATCCTCATTTGCGTGAGTTGAGAGATACAGTACAGCGGGGAGGTGCCACACGGGTAAACCTAGATGATGATGGGGTATTGAAATTGCAGGGTCGAGTTTGTGTACCCAATGTCGAAGGGATTCGAGAGTTGATCTTAGCAGAGGCCCACAGTTCACGGTATTCTATTCACCCGGGCGCCGCGAAGATGTATCAGGACTTGCGACAGCACTATTGGTGGCGCAGAATGAAGAAAGATATCGTTGCGTATGTCGCTCGGTGTCTAAATTATCAGCAGGTGAAATATGAGCACCAGAAAACTGGTGGTGTATTCGAGAGGATTGAAATTCCCGAGTGGAAATGGGAGCGAATCACTATGGACTTCGTTACTGGACTTCCTTTGACTCGGAGAAAATTTGATGCTATTTGGGTCATTGTTGATAGACTGACCAAATCAGCACACTTTATTCCAGTATCTGTATCCTACTCGTCGGAGAGGTTAGCAGAGGTTTACATTAGGGAGATTGTTCGTCTCCATGGGGTGCCGATATCTATTATCTCTGATCGGGGTACGCAGTTTACCTCGCGGTTCTGGAGAGCGGTCCAGCAGGAATTAGGCACCCAGGTTCAGTTGAGTACAACATTTCATCCTCAGACGGATGGCCAGTCCGAGAGGACTATTCAGATTCTAGAGGACATGCTTCGAGCCTGTGTTATTGATTTCGGAGGCTCATGGGACCAGTTTCTGCCATTAGCAGAGTTCGCCTACAATAACAGTTACCAATCTAGCATCCAGATGGCTCCGTATGAGGCGTTGTATGGTAGGCGATGTCGATCACCGGTTGGATGGTTTGAACCGGGAGAGGCTCGGTTGTTGGGTACAGACTTAGTTCAGGAGGCCTTGGATAAGGTCAAGACTATTCAGGAGAGATTGCGTTCAGCTCAGTCTAGGCAAAAGACTTATGCGGATCGTAAGGTTCGAGATGTAGATTTCATGGTTGGCGAACGAGTATTGCTCCGGGTGTCGCCTATGAAGGGCGTGATGAGGTTTGGGAAGAAGGGCAAGCTCAGCCCTAGGTATATTGGTCCATTTGAGATTCTAGACAGAGTGGGAGGGGTGGCTTACAGATTAGCCTTGCCGCCTAGCTTATCGGCCGTGCATCCAGTTTTTCATGTATCTATGCTCCGGAGATACCACGGCGATCCCACACATGTGTTAGACTTCAGTACTGTCCAATTGGACAATGATCTATCTTACGAGGAGGAGTCGGTGGCTATTCTAGACCGGCAGGTTCGACAATTGAGGTCGAAGAGTTATCCTTCTGTGCGCGTTCAGTGGAGAGGTCAACCTCCTGAGGCATCGACCTGGGAGTCCGAGTCTGATATGCGGAGTCGCTACCCACACTTGTTTCCTGACTTAGGTACTTGTTTCTTTTGTCCGTTCGAGGACGAACGGTTGTTTTAGAGGTGGAGATTGTGACGACCCTTTGGGTCGTCACTTATTTAATTAATCATTTCGAGCTTCTGAGGCCTTAAAAACCTCATTCTATGTCGCCTCGATTTACATGCACGATCCGAGCATGTAGCCGGAAAGAATTTGTGATAGAAAATATGAATTCTATGAGAAAATTTGGATAAAAATGATATTAATATTGATATGGTTGACTTCGGTCAACATTTTTGGTAAACGGATCCGGACCCGAGATTGGATGGTCCCGAGAGGTCCGTAGGAAAATATGGGACTTGGACATGCGTCCGGAGTCGAATTCCGAGGCCTAGAGCCCAAGTTATGAATTTTTATGTGAAATTGTTTTTGATGCAATTATTAAAGGAAATAAATTAATTGACCTTGGTATCGGGCTCGTATTTTGGTTTCGACGCCCGGTACAAGTCTTAAATATTATATATGTGATTTCTGTAAAGTTTGGTGATATTTGGATGTCGTTTGAGATGTTTTGGACCTTGAGTTCCAAGTTAAGAAGTTTTGAAAATCAAAAGTATGAAAATCATGAGTTTGAGGCTCGATTTGATTAAAACGAAGTGATATTGGCGATATGATCGCACGAACAAGTCCATAATGTGTTTTTGAGGTTGTGTACATGTTTGGTTTGGAGCCTGGGGGGCTCGGGTAAAGATTTGATAGGCCGTTGGATGAAACTCTGAATTTTTGAACTGCTGGTTTTTCACCCAGCTGTTGGCTTCGCAATTGCGAAGTTTTCTCGCAATTGCGAAGGGGGACAGGCTCGCAAATGCGAACATTCATCGCAAATGCGAAGCCCCCTTTGGCCCAACCTTGTTCGCAAATGCGAACAATTGTTCGCATTTGCGAAGGTCCCCAGTGCCAGCCTATGTTCGCAAATGCGAACAAAAGTTCGCAAATGCGAACATTCCCCAACACTGCCTTGGTTCGCAAATGCGAACACTGCCTTATACAGCATGTGTTCGCAAATGCGAACATTAGTTCGCAAATGCGAGCTGTTCGCAAATGCGAACAAATGTTCGCAAATGCGAACTTCCCACCCTTAGCTTATTTTTCAAACTCCAGAAATTGGTCGGGGTTCGCAATTGCGAACCCATGTTCGCAAATGCGAACACAGAGACCTGAAAAATACGAATTTCAGTTATTTCTTCACATTTTACAAAACCAAAACACCCATTTGCGATTCTTCAAGGATTTCTTCTTCATCAAAACGATTGTAAGTCACTTTTTACTTAATTCTTTCAATTCCTAACATCATTAAACATGTTTTTCATAAGAAATCAATGATTTTCATGGTAGAATTCTTGTTTTTGTTAGAAAATAGGGTTTTTCATAAATTAGGGAATTGGACCTCGAATTGAGGTCCGATTTTGAAACAAATTATATATATGAACTCGTGGGGGAATGGGTAACCGGATTTTGGTCCTAACCCCGAATTCCGACCATGTGGGCCCGGGGTTGAAATTCACTATTCATGGCAGAATGTTGTAAAAGTTATATTTGGTATTAAGAATTAGTTTGTGGAGTAGAATTGATGATATTAAATCAATTGTGTATAGATACGGTTGGATTGGAGCCAAATTGAAAGAAAAGACATTTCCACGGATTGAATTGTTCATAAGCATTCGAGGTAAGTGTTTGTTCTATCCTAACTTGAGGGAATAGGATTATGTGTTATGTGTTATGTGATTGAGTACGGTGTATGGGCTGTGGTGACGAGCATCCATACACTGGCGTCTAGTATGACCGTGAGTTGTTGGAAAATAATTATTTTGAGGTATATTACAGATGAATTGTTATTGTTCTCCCTTATTGGGACTTGTTGTGAAGATAAACATTGATTGCCCTTGATGGGACGGTTTATGAATTACTATTTCCTTCTTTGCCCTTAACCGTGATTGTTATTTGGGTGAGGAAGAGTGATAATGCACGAAGGGTGATGCCGTGCCATGTTTATTTATTTATGCACGAAGGTTAATGCCGTGCCATGTTTATTTATTGATTATGCACGAAGGATCATGCCGTGCCTGTTATTGAACCATGTACGAAGGATCATGCCGTACTATGGATGTGAGGATGAGAGTAAAAGCACGAAGGGTGATGCCGTGCAATTGCTTGCTATTTCTTGAATTGATATTACTTGTTTTTCCATTATATTTTATTTGGGTGATGCCGTGCAACTATTTTCCATTCCTTGACTTGATATTACTTGTGTTTCCATTATACCTTGTTTTCCTTGTGAACTTATTTGATTGTTATTTGGGTGAGGAAGAGTGATAATGCACGAAGGGTGATGCCATGCCATGTTTATTTATTTATGCACGAAGGTTAATGCCGTGCCATGTTTTATTGATTATGCACGAAGGATCATGCCGTGTCCTATTATTGAACCATGTACGAAGGATCATGCCGTACTATGGATGTGAGGATGAGAGTAAAAGCACGAAGGGTGATGCCGTGTACTTTATTTGTTTATTTGGTGAGGATGAGAGTAAAAGCACGAAGGGTGATGCCGTGCAACTGTTTGCTATTTCTTGAATTGATATTACTTGTGTTTACATTACACTTTGTTTTTCCTTGTGAAATTATTAACTGTGGTTAATTGTTGAATTCTTTAAGATATTCCTTATTGTGTTAATACTTGATTATTTCTTGTTATTTTGTGGTACACATATATATATTGAATTGCACATGTTTATGTGGGTGTCTGGTCCTAGGCTTGTCACTACTTCGCCGGGATAGGCCAGGCACTTACCAGCACATGGGGTCGGTTGTGCTGATGCTACACTTCTGTGCGTTTTTGCACAGGTCCAGGTTACGATTAGGAGCAGCAGCAGCAGTAAATAGATTGCGTGGGAGTTGATCACATTTGAGACCGAGGTAGCTTGCAGACGTCCGCAGGCCCGGCGTCTCTTTCTTTATTTATGTTAATAGCTGTAGTCTCATTGTTCCGAGACAAACAGAATCATGTTATATTTCCTTCAGACTTTTATGTGTAGTATTCCATAGTAGTTTGTGAGTTGGTGACTCCACGTCCTGGGTAGAGGATTTCAGTATGATTTTTACCTTGTGATTTGTTATTTCATTTTCGTTAAAGTATTCCGCATTTATTTAATTAAAATTGTGTTAAAAACAGGATAGTATGAATACAGTGGCTTGCCTAGCTACCACGAGTAGGCGCCATCATGATCCCGATGTTGGGGAAAAATCCGGGTCGTGACAGTAATCATACACATTAAATGCATATTCTCTAACGTTTCTCGTATTTAATACTCATTAAATGTTGTATCTGAGCTCTTATTTGCTGTAAGATTCATTCCTCTGATTTTTCACGATCTTTGACCTTTAAATGCCTTGAACGGGTACGAGCATTGAATGTCTCGCATGACTGCTCATGTCTCTTCTGTTTAACTACTCGTGTCTGTTGCTGCTCGTACCTATTGAACAACTTTATTTCTTTGACTATTTGACCAGTCTACATGTCATGACACGTCTTCTCCAATATGCAGAGTAAATTTTTCCCAATACAATAGCTAGCTTGGACTGTCAACTTATGTTCATGCAAAGAACAAATCCTTTGCATGTTATAGCTACACAAAACACAATATATAACTTTGGTCCATAGAATGTGATTATCCAGCAATTCGTCTTCTACAGAGATATTTTTATGCCCATGTATCGATTAGGCGAAGCAAAGAACCGCCTAAGAAAAATAGTAACTAATGATAACATAATTGTCAAACGTAAAGGAAAAAAAAGAATTCTTTCCTTATATGTCGATGTTAGTGCAATTAAATCACGCGTTATAGCGAATAATCTCTCAATCTATTTTGTATGATTTGTTATTTTGATTTATCGAACTTTTTGCTGGCATCTAAAACTTTCGCATCAAATTTAAGAGGAAGATAAGGCGAAAAGTAAGTGAATTGAATTCAATCTCACGAGTACATGAACAAAAAATGTCAATAAAAAAATGATAACAGAAGTCCGATTCGATCATTGTAGCTCTAAATGTGAAATAAACTATAGATTAGATAAAAAAAATCCTGCTGATTGGCTTTGGCATCCATCGCTAGTAGAAACTCATGATCAAACAACAATTATGCAGATTACGTGTAAACTTTGTAAGCAAAATGTTTTTATTTATAGAGGATTGAACTCATTGAAGTCATCACTTAATTACAGTCAATTACAATTAGGTATAGTATTCGTGTTTATTGATGATAATTTCAAAATCCTAGTACGAGAGAAATTCTTAATTTTACACTTTTATCCGATATGAAATTATATAGTAAAAGAAAGACTTCAAATTTTTAAGGGCATAAAAGTCGATTGATATTTCGGGATATTTTAGAGCTCGTTTGGCTTAGCTGATAAACATTAGGTGCTGAAAAGCATTTTTAAGTGCTGAAGTTGATTTAAAAAATAAACAGTTACGTGTTTGAATAAAAGTGCTGAAATTAATAATAAGCAACTGAAAACTAGGTATACGAAGAGTTTTATTTTAAAAATAAATATTTTAGGGATATAATAGTAAATATTTTGGTTAAACCTAAAGTGCTTATAAGCTAAATTTTGATAAGTTGGGGACCAACTTATGACTTTTGACTTATTTTTGGCTTATAAGCACTTAACTTATAAGCACTTTCAAGTTTACTAAACGCGTAAATAAATCAAAAAATACTTATAAATCAGTTTTACATGCTTATAACTTAGCCAAACACCCTCTTAGTCGTACACCATTTAACGTAAATTATTCGTGCTTTTATAATAATATAGATATAGATATAGATAGAGATAGATATAGATATAAATATAGATATATAAAATATAAAATATTATATAATATACACAGAGAACATTGATATATATAGATTATTCAAGGATTGGACTAATAATTGAAATTAATATTCAAGACTTATTCAATAATAATACATGATTAACATGGTGTTTGTTCTCAAACAACCGGTTTTCTCCTAGAAGCTGTATAGAGAGACTATGCCACAAATTATTCTTTTGTACTATAATTCATATTCAAAATTTCTTTATTAGTTTTTTGTCCTTTGTGGAGATACGTGTACTATGAATCTACATGATATTAATAATTTTTTCTTTTGAAATATGAAAATCTCAGGCATCACCTTCCTCAGTTCGTTCCTTCCCCCGCATTCATTGTCAATTCCCTGCTTCACCCTTTTCTCAATTTAGTCTACATTTCCTCTCATCTCTCACGAGTCACGCCGCTCCCCTTTAATCTCTAATTAGTCTATACATTTATCTTTCTTCTTCAACCATTTACGTCGAAGAGAAAACCATTAAAGACTTTCCCATCAGTTTCCCCGCCCTTCTTGCCTTTTCTTTCTTTCACTTTCATTTTGAATAGTAAAAGATCCAAACCTTTTTTTTTTCTTCTTCTTCTTTTGAAAAGTAAAAGATCCATTTTTTTTCTAGAAAGAGATATGTAAAGGAAGAAAGACGAATCCCCCTTCCATTTACTATTGTCCAAATACGCTTTATTTATTTCCTTTTAAATGGATCTTTGCGTTTTCCGTTTCAGTTCCCAAAAGGGTTTTTGGTTTCTCAAACATAGCCTTTTGTATTCAGCTTCTCATATACTCATCGATCTGAATAGTTTATTCTAATATTTGAGTTCTCTTTAATCCTTTTATTTTGAAAAGTTTAAGATGAGTGTAACCAAGTCCCAGGTTTGGCAACCTTGTAAAAAGAAGAGGATTTTGCTTAAGGCTTAATCTAGAAGCAAAAAAATAAAAGAAGATTTTTTTATAGGGAAGAAAAAAAAAGGATGGGATTTGTATTGATTTAGGGTAGGGATTTAATAAGATTGTAGGATCTGTAAGAAAATTGATTTAAGAAATAGAAAATTTGGAGATAAATGGGTTCAAGATCAAATAATGGAAGTGGGAGGACTAGAGTGGGAAGGTATGAGATAGGGAGGACACTTGGGGAGGGTACTTTTGCAAAGGTCAAATTTGCAAGGAATGTTGAGACTGGTGATAATGTTGCCATTAAGATTCTTGATAAAGAGAAGGTCATGAAGCACAAGATGATCGGTCAGGTATATGTTTCAAATTCTTGTTTGAGGCTAATATTGTATAGAAAAACTAAAGTTGACCTTTTCTTTTTCTTATCATGAATATATAATGGAAGAAAGATGATATACTAAAAAGTTTGTGATATTTTATTTTATTCATGTTGGCCCAGCATATCGTTTTTGTTCTAAATTCATGTTGATTAAGCCTTTCTTAGGGATTTCTCATCTTGATAACATATTATTAATGGAGTTTGCTGACTTGTTCATATTATATGATGTTTCTTTTGTGAAAAGGATTTCTCAAAAGTACATGAGTGACGTATATGAGTTCTGCAGTCATTGAATTTCGTATTTTTGAGATGTCCTGTTTAGATGATATCTTCTGATCCTACAGACCAAAAAGATCTTAGTTTATAGTAGCTTTAGTTATGCGTATAGGTGCACAACATCACAACTTGCAATTACCGTGTTAATTGTTGTTTCTGTAGATTAAAAAGTGCAATTGTAACATTTTATGTCCTTTGCAGATTAAACGGGAAATATCAACGATGAAACTTATAAGACACCCCAATGTTATCCGAATGTATGAGGTTAGTATTAGCTTTTAATCTCTAGCTTTTTCTTTCTCTTAGACCCATCCCTCCCCCTTCCCAAGCAAAAGAAAATGAACAAGTAAAAACTGGAAAGAAAATAAAAAAGAAGAAAAAAAAGAAGGAAGGAAGGATTGCAATTTCCTGGATTTTCCTTTTGCTGATCACTAGTCTTTTGGGACGATTGTTAGATAAGAATAACTGGAGCAGGT
The DNA here is from genome assembly GCA_032618575.1 of Nicotiana noctiflora. Lineage (NCBI taxonomy): Eukaryota > Viridiplantae > Streptophyta > Magnoliopsida > Solanales > Solanaceae > Nicotiana > Nicotiana noctiflora. Next base: position 149,283 of record JASVEL010003559.1, read on the forward strand.
TTCTAAGTATTGCTGCGCTGTTTACCTGATGAATGATTCAAACTTCTATCACGTAGGTCATGGCCAGCAAGTCGAAGATATATATTGTTTTGGAATTTGTTACTGGTGGCGAACTGTTTGACAAAATTGTAAGATGCTCTTTCTTGAGTCTCTTAACTGCTATTTTCATTCTTTCCATTTGGAACAGGAAATGTCTAAGCTTTTGCTGTTTTGTTGAGGTCAGTCTAGTAGAGGTAGGCTCAAAGAAGATGAAGCAAGAAAATACTTTCAGCAACTTATAAATGCAGTTGACTACTGTCATAGTAGAGGTGTATTCCACAGAGACCTCAAGGTAAGAATTATTGGTTTTTTACCGCGTAAGTGAATTAGGATGATAATGACTAAGTGGTTTATAATCTTTGCCTTTTCTGATTTATAGCCTGAAAACTTGTTACTGGATGCGAATGGTGTTCTTAAAGTTTCGGATTTTGGACTAAGTGCGCTGCCTCAGCAAGTTCGCGTATGTCAACTTCTTGTCTCTTGCAAATCCGCTCTTTACTCTGTCTGATTGATGCACAACTGCTATATAAGGTTGCTGACATTGACTGCGTCGAAATGTACCTAAGCTTTAGTTTGTTGATGTGTCTTTTTAGGAAGACGGACTACTACATACAACATGTGGAACACCAAATTATGTGGCTCCCGAGGTGCTCATTAGTTTGTCCCATAACTCATTTTGTTTCTTATCCTCTGAGCAACAGTTTTGATTCCTATGTTTGCTTCTTGCTAATGCAGGTGATCAACAATAAAGGTTATGATGGAGCTAAGGCTGACCTGTGGTCATGTGGTGTAATCCTTTTTGTACTTATGGCTGGTTATTTGCCTTTTGAAGAGTCAAATCTCATGGCACTATATAAGAAGGTGTGCTTATTTATTACTGGTCATTCCAAAATACAATATACATTATTTCCCTCCAAAGACAATGTTAAGATGAGGAATTGATTTATTGCAGATACATAAAGCTGAATTTACATGTCCACCCTGGTTTTCCTCTAGTGCGAAGAAACTAATCAAAAGAATCTTGGATCCCAATCCACAGACGGTATGTTTATCGCCCCTTTCGGAGACAAAGGAGGAAATAAAGCAGAAAAATTACACACAACAGATGTATTTAATGGCTCTTTGTTTGCACTTGCATTTAGCTTCTGAAATTTTGTTTCATTCCCAAAATTTACTTGGAATTTTATGGAATTTATCATTTGATGACAGCGCATCACATTTTCCGAGGTCATTGAGAACGAGTGGTTCAAGAAAGGGTATCGTCCACCTGTTTTTGAACAGGCAGATGTTAGTCTTGATGATGTGAATGCTATTTTTAGTGAATCTGCTGTAAGTATACTTGTTCCTGTGAAATAGGACTGCAAGAATTTTGAATTTGTATGTTGATTCCTGTAGAATGAACATTTGATAGTCAATAAAATGAGTGGCTCATTTGCCTTTCATGAACACAGGACTCTTCGAATCTTGTTGTGGAGAGACGGGATGATCGGCCTTCTGCACCAGTGACTATGAATGCTTTTGAGCTTATTTCAACTTCTCAGGGTCTCAATCTCAGTTCTCTGTTTGAAAAGCAAATGGTATGCGTTGGTGAAGCTTATGATCTCACACAGAACTTTTCAAGTGGCACAGCATGACGTGCTTATTGATAGATGTTCAAGTGAAGTAGTGCTTGGTCACATACACACATTTTAAATTGGAACCACATAAATTTTTCAAATTTTCCTTTCACTTTAAAAATATGCGAACAATGTTGAGCGTTACAGAAATTAGTAGTTAAAGGATATGGTGAGTATGAACATTTGTTCACCATTGCGATCTTCCAAGTTGAAACCTATCAGTTCTGTTTAAACCCAAATGTTGCATAGATATAGTTTTCTTGCTTTATATTAAATTAAAATGCAAAATACATGTTAGTTTCCTGGTGTACAGCAAAACCAACCCCTTTGAAGCCCAAAACGAGGAAATAAACAAAGTAAATATGTGGCTTATAGAATTTTCAATGCTTAGTTTTTCAGATGGATCTGGTCCCAGAAGTTTTATGCATGTGGATTAAGCTAGGTTACTTTTACAGGGGCTAGTCAAAAGGGAGACAAGATTTACATCGAGATGTCCTGCAAATGAAATTGTCTCAAAAATTGAAGAAGCTGCTGTACCTTTGGGCTTCAATGTGAGGAAAAATAACTACAAGGTGAATAAGAAAAGTTATTCTTGTGCTTGATTCTTCTTTTTCTTCTATTGTCAATCCTATAAAAGTGATGCTAGTACAACTAATGATGCTCAGAATTGTTAATAGGTTTTCAAGCATCTCAAATCCTCATCTCATTTTTGTAATTGTTCATATTTTTTCTACATAACTGTTAAGTTTCTTCAATCAAGTATATTTATTAAACATATGAGCAAGTCGTATCAAATTTTTTTGAATCTTAAAGTCCCTAATATTTAGTTCTTCGCTATGATTAAAATTTCATTCATGTTATTCCTTCTCTTTCTTTTTTTGTGCCAGATTAAGCTTCATGGGGAGAAGAGTGGGCGCAAAGGTCATTTATCCGTTGCAACCGAGGTATGTTTGTTTTGGAGGACCTTCAGTCCAGCTATGTTTTTCATTGTCATTCAGACTTTGTAAGACAACTTCCCAACTTTGAGTTTGCTGTAGATTTACGAGGTGGCACCTTCACTGTACATGGTTGAGCTTCGCAAGGCTGGAGGAGATACCTTGGAATTTCACAAGGTAAACTTAATTGGAAGTGTTTGCTGTGTTTATTTCATTGACAGGGGATATACACAGAAACTGCCTTTAATCTTCTGTGATTTTCTCACTGAGCCAAAGACAAACCTGCTAGTTGAATGAAGTGAAGCAGATAGCTGGCCCTGCTTATTTTTGTGGATCTTGCTTAATCCCGCTCAAGTACTTTATAATTGCTTCTTCGCTATGCATAGAAGACTTTATATGATATTTGATAGTTGGTCTTACAAGGCATTTTTTTTAATCTATTACTAATGTAGATAGGGGTTATACTGTATTTTTGCACTTGGAACACATATATCTGGCTTTCTGTGGTTTGTCCATGCATGTGTTTTAATGCACATAAACTGATAAAGGTTATTTTGTTATTTTCTTTTTTATACAGTTTTACAAGAACCTGTCTACCGGATTGAAGGACATTGTGTGGCAACTGGGGGATGGAGGAGAAGAAGTAAAAGATGGTTAGTATACTATGATGACTGCACTGACTTATTACCTACTCTAGAGCTTCTGCCTTTTTAAAAAAATTAATTTAAAGTTTTCATCGAGCTATGGAACTGCTGTGTTGGTTTCACTTGTATATGATGGTGCAAATCCGTTGTTCCATATTCTTTGAATCGGTGGGAACAGTTAGATGTAGGATCATGTTGTGTGCCAATGTCAGAATCATATGAAGGGGGGGCGGGGGTCTTTTTCCTGGGGGGGGAGGGGAGGGTTGGCTAACAAGAGAGCTTTTATCTCAGTAGACGTGTGACATCTTTCAGCATAGAAATGAGCCTCGTCTGATTGTATTTCTTTACTTTTCTGTGCATGGAAGCTGTAGTGATATTATGTCAACAAAGTATCAGGACTCGGCCCTCCACACAACTCAATCTCTTCTCTTTCTTTTTATGGAAACAGATGAAAAGTGAAAAACAATTAAAGAAAGCTTCATCACAAAGTAACTAGTTTTGAGTTGCTATGCACAAGCATCGAATTTATATTTCTTTCTCCTTTCAACGTGTGCAGGTCTCATCGCAACTTGATTTTGGTTTGCCAATGTGAATAAGCTCTGCAAACAGTGTGCTAGATATTAGATAATGCTGTGATGTCAAACAGAGTGTTTAAGCATCGACGAGTTTATAATATATTGTTTTATGTACAATTAAGGCACGTAAACTTAGAAAACTTAAGACTCGTTTTACATTGCCATTGTTGTCTAAATTGGTGACAATATATTACGGATCTCAAAATATGTGCTTTTATTGAACTGGAAGTGGTAACAAAGTGTGTGATATAATATGTTGCTGGATCCAATTTCTGGGGTTGTTACTTAATTTTTAATATTTTACTAGTAAACTTGCCTCAATTAAAAAATCAGTACAATGTTTCTATAAATAGTGTAATCTTTTCTTTTCTTTCTGGGTATACACTGTACAGATGTTAACTGTACTCTTTACATTGCAATTTGTGACAGTTATGTCTCGGGAACATTAGGTGGACAGTTTATTTTCTACTACTTTTTAAGAATTTAAATGCTAAATTAAACTATTCAAATTTTTGACTTGGATGCACTATATTAACAACTTTCTGATAATATTTGATATTTTCTACTCCATTAAAAATATAACACGTAAGTCAGCATAGTAAACTCTGTCTACTTGTACATATTTACATACATTTTGAAGCTAGCAAACGAATTATTACTATAATATTGGAGAAGTACTCGTTTCAATTGCACTTATCCATCTTATGTGTAAACTTTGCTCAATTCAATCAGATTGAGAAGAAATAGCGGTTGCCATTGTAGAAGAAAAAGGGAGAAGAAAGCAATAGAACAGGAGAAACGATATTTTGTTAAAGTGACGACTAACTATTCAAGTAGTGGTCCTATTATCTTTATACAACTAATATTCAATTAATTACACTCATTACTGACTATGATCTTACTTAAGTTAATTGGTTAACTAAACACTACTATTAGTATCCTTTACCCCCTGCATGCTCCCCCTCAAGCTAAGAGGTATGAAGACATTCTTCATTCCTAGCTTGGAAAGCAAGTAGTGATGTTGCAGGGAAGTCAAGCGTTTTGTCAATATATCAGCTTGTTGTTCTGTAGTAGACACATAAACTGGATGAATCAAACCAACTTGAATCTTCTCGCGAATAAAATGACAATCAGTATCTATGTGCTTAGTGCGTCCATGAAACACAGGATTGGCAGCAATCTGTATAGCAGATTTGCTGTCACAATGAACTAGAACATGCAACTGAACATCCACATTTAACTCTTTGAACAAACCAACAAGCCAAATGATCTCCGCAACCACAGAAGCTAAACTCTTGTACTCTGCCTCAGCCGAACTCCAGGAGATGGTGGTTTGTTTCTTAAATTTCCAAGAAATCAAATCCCCTAACTTCACCATATAACCTGTAACAGATCTTCTAGTGGAAGGGCATGATGCCCAGTCAACATCACAAAAAGCCTGTAATTAAAAGGAAGCAACGGAGGACACAAGAATTTCCATTCCAGGACTTTGCTTGATGTATCGAACAAATCTGATAGCAGCCTACATGTGAGAGGCCTTAGGAGAATGCATAAATTGGCTAAGAGTTTGGACAGCATAGGAAATGTCTGGACGAGTAACTGTCAAATAAAGTAGCCTCCTAATCAATCGTTGATAACTACCGGGATCAGTAAGTGGTGAATCATTCTCTATGCCTACATGTGCATCAAACTCGGGAGTTGTTAACTTCTGACTGAGTTCAACTAGTGCATCCACACACATGCTAAGCCCATATCAGAAATAAGTTCCAACGCATACTTGCGTTGATGTATCAAAATCCCATGTTGATTTCTGGCAAACTCAATGCCCAAAAGGAATTGAAGCTTACCCAAATCTTTAATCTTAAAATTCTTCTGCAATGCATCCTTAGTATCCTGAATGAGTGTGGCATCATCTCCGGCAATCAAAAGATCATCCACATAAACCAAGACAATGACAATTTTCCCAGCAAAGCATCTTTTAAATAAAGAGTAGTCGAGGTGACTTTGAGTGAAACCTGAGGCAAGTAGGGCAGAAATCAATTTTATATTCCATTGCTTGGAGGCTTGCTTGAGTCCATAGAGTGACTTAAGCAACCTACAGGCCTGCTGTTTACCCACATCAACAGAAAAACCTTGAGGCATAGTCATATACATTTCGTCATTGAGATCCCCTTGTAGAAATGCATTGTAAACGTCCATCTGATGTATGGCCCAGTTCTTAGATGCAACAACTAAAATAACTGATCGAACAATCACTATTTCACTACAGGAGAAAAGATTTCCTGATAATCCGACCCCTCTTTTTGGCTATAGCCTTTTGCCACAAGCCTTGCTTTGAACGTCTAGACCTCACCTGTAGCTTTATACTTTATTTTGTATACCCATCGACAACCAATAGCCCTTTTACCAGGCTGCAGTGACACCACTTGCCAAGTCTTGTTATCTTCTAAGTCCTGTATTTCAGCTTTCATAGTATCAATCCATCTAGGATCCTTAACTGCTTTTGCATAAGACTTAGGTTCAGTCTCTAATGAGAATTTAAAGATAAAACTCTGGTAATGGGCAGATAAAACATTGTATGCCACCACATCTGCAATAGGATACAAATACTTAGTGAAAGATTGAGGCCCTTTCCCTGGGACTACATTGTCCTTAAGCCATATTGGTGGCTTAGTAGTCCTCTTTGGCCTGTTAGCAGGGTTGACAACAGGAGGATCAATAGCAAAAATTGGTGAAGCAGCTTGAGGATCAATAGCATGATTTACAGGGGAGAAAGGCATCTCTGTAGGCAATGGCTCCATTTGAGAGAAGGTTGTATCATCTGTAGTTGTGGGTTGACACATATGTTGTGATGAAATGGAAACACAACGAACTGAATCATCAATATGGGGCATAATGGACATAATAGGAGAAATTGGGAATGGACAGGTTTGTGAGGATTGAAAGGGAAAAATGAATTCAAAAAAGACCACATCTCTACTAGTAAATAAAGTATTATTCTCCAGATCATACAACCTGTACCCTTTATGAAGAACTCCATATCCCATCATTACTGCTTTGATAGCCCTTGCACCAAACTTGTCTTGCTTGGGAAGTCTGGTAGCATAACAAGGACATTCAATAATCCTCATATGATCTAAAGTTGGTGCTCTATGAAAAAACATCGTATAAGGGGACTTGTTATGCAGCACAGTAGATGGTATTCTATTCATGATGTAAACTGCAGCTTCCACACATATACCCTAGAATTTACAAGGCAAACCTCCTTGAAACTTGATAGCCCGTGCAGTTTCTAATATGTCCCTATGCATTCTCTCTACTAGACCATTCTACTGAGGAGTGCAGGGGCAAGACTTTGATGTAGAATACCATATAATGAAAAAAGAGTACTACAATTGTGATTAAAAAATTCTAATCCATTATCTTGTCTCAAAACTTTAATCCTCTTATCAACTGATTGTGTATCATAGTAATGAAGTTCTGTAGTAGGAGAATAGCATCAGACTTGACCCTCATCAGGAAAGTTCAAGTCCATCTAGTATGATCATCTACAAGAGCAAGAAAATATTACATTCCATCTATTGTAACGGATTTGTAAGGTCCCCATACATCCATGTATATCAACTGAAAAACATCCTTAGCTCTACTATGACTTATTGGGAAAGAAATCCTAGTTTGTATCGCTAATGGACATACATCACATGATTGATAGCAAAATTATCTTTACTAAAAGTAGAGATTTTTCTAGATACTGAGATAGGAACATGCCCATCCTCTTTTGCCAAACATCTGCACTTATTTTCTGTTGAACAACAAGAGACTTCTATTGAACAACTAGAGACTTCCTAACATTTGCATTACTCTTGATCCTTTGTGAATACATCACATACTGTCCATCTTGCTCCTTACTAGTATCATTCACCTTCCCCGTATAGAGATCCTAAAATAGAAAAAAATCAGGAAAGAACATAGCACAACAATTCAGTTCCTTTGTCATCTTAGACACAAACAAAAGATTGAACTTGAATGCTAGCACACATAGGACATTCTGGATAATGTCACCTCCAGTTAGTTGTCAATTTCCAATATGTAAAATTGTGAAGAGTCTCATGTAGGCAATTGTACTTTCCCTATATCATCAGTTGGCATAGCAGTATTAGATTGTAACAAACCTTCATCACTAATTATGTGGTTAGTGGCACCTGTGTCTATGGTCCATTTAAGAACAACATCATCTGATTGACAAGTTACATTACATGCCCATGCCATATGAGCACTTGGTTCAGTAATGTTGGACTTGTTTAACATGCGCAGAATTTGATTGTATTGATCCTGAGTTAATACATACGGTGTAAACTGTGGGGTAGCAGTCTATTGATGTTGCTATTGACCAAATGCAAATGTCTGCTGATTGCTAGACACCTGTTGATCATAAACATCAGTATTATATCAGTTCCCAGTCAGCCGTCTCTTTGGTTTAAAGTTTGGTGGAAAATTATTAAGTTTGTAACAATTCTTTTGGCAGTAGTCACACTTCATCAACTTGAAACATTCAGCTTTAGTATGCCCTTTCATGTTACAGAAATCACAGTGTGAATTATACTTCTTTTGATATTTCTGCCCTGTACCTTTACTACCATAAAAAGCAGTTGGCTCAATCATCTCTATCATTGCACAATGTCCTCCAGTTAGCATTTTCTGACTTTCATCTTGTATTACTATTGCATAAGCATGATTTACGTTGGGCTTAGGATTCATCATCAAATATGAGATCTAGCTTGACTGTATCCATCATTCAGTCCCATTAAGAATTGAAATAACTTTTGGCGCTCCAAGTATAGAGTGTGTTCCCTAGATTGTTCACTCTCATAACAAGGAGGAGGAACTATAGAATCATGCTCATCCCAAAGGTCTTTCAACATAGAGTAATATACATAAACAGAAGAAACTCCTTGTGTTATAGTAGCAATTACTTTATGTAAATGATATGCTCAAGAAGTGTTTACCTTATCGAATCTCTCCTTGAGATCCTTCTAAACCAACAAAGCATCAGAATGAAACAGAATTCCACTGAGTAGGTCTGCATTCACATTGCTCATTAACCATGAAACCACAGTTGCAGTACACTATTTCCATTGTTTTTGCAATTCTCCTTCAAAATCCTTCTTCACAACAGATCCATCCACAAAATCTAGTTTATTCCTAAAAGTGCAACTTTCATCATACGACTCCACAGTGTGTAATTTTTCATCCCAATCAGCTGGATTCCTACAGAGAGAGAACATGGTACATCTGGAGGATGTAATTACAGTGGATATGTGTAATCGTGAGTTTGAGCCATAGAAATCACTCTATTAGCTGCTCCGTCTGGAGTATTGCCAGTTAATTCACCAATCACCATTTGAACAAAAAAAAACTTAGGGTTTACAGATGATCTTCTAAAATCGACAAAATTTGAACATGCATGTACTGAAATCCTCGATCTTCACTACAAATCTCGTGATAGATCCCTCAATTCAGTCACTAATAGCTCTCATACCATGTAAACTTTACTCAATTCAAACAGAATGAGAAGAAATAGTAGTTGCCATTGTAGAAGAGAAAGGGAGAAGAAATCAATGGAACATGAGAAATTATATTATGTTAAAATGACGACTAACTATTACAAGTAGTGGTCCCACTATCTTTATACAACTAATATCCAACTAACAACACTCACTACTAACTATGGTCTAACTAACTTAAGTTAACTATACAATGGTTAGCTATTAGTATCAACACTACTATAGTATCCTTTACATACTATTGTAATGAAAGATCTATTACTTGGTCAGAGAAAAAACCTAGCTAACTTATCGATTGATTTGTCTAATTGCAAGGATTTTTTGCTTATCCATCCATAAAAATTGGTTATGAATAAGATCAAAAGGTTGTCATTACACCAGGATTTCTTTTTTGCTTATCAATTCTATCATGAACGATTATGAATGGGCTTAAAATACTATTTCTTTCATTCTAATTTATGAGAACCTAATTTTTTTATCTATTCCCCAAAAAAATAGACCACTTTCTAAATTTAGAAATAATTTAGTTTAAACATCTAATTATACCCTTAATGAGAAGTTTTTATAACTACACAAATACTCTGAACGTCTTTTTGATTTGTTTAGAACTACAAGTTCAAAAAGTCTTTATTTTTCTTAAACTCCGTGCCAAATCAAATAAATGCATATAAATTTAAACGGAGGAAGCAGTAATAATAAGATTATAAGGTCATCATTACAGAAGAATTTGTCATGCTTATCCGTTCATTTTTGTTACTATTGAACTTAAAATATGATGTAAATCGGGATTTTATTTCTTTAAGATCAGGATCGAACACATCACTTTATTTAAGTTATGATGTCATATTAATATTTCAGTAACGATGATGAGTTTTACACACAAAAATTCAATTCTAAATTAAAAATTATGCGATAATATATTATTGGATCCGCTATAAAGATAAAAAAGTCAGCTCACTAGAGCAAACAATGCAATTAGTAGTGCAGCCATTTCCACCTGATCGGATGCTACTGCACGTGGGAAAGTGCTATTAATAGGTTATCCATTTTTTTTACTTCACGTCCATTAAGAATATACTAAATTCTATACAAAAATATCTATTATAACTAAACTATTCCTAACTAAACATTTAATATGAGGAGTAAGAAAACTTGTTAGGAATATGTACATAGAGGTTATTTTATGAAAACAAATTGAATTCTCTTTTAATTACATAACTAAACACTTATTTTGAACCAAAATAAAAAAAATAAATTGAATATTTATTCTAAACTGCAATGCTTATGTGTTTTTCTCCAATCAATTAAAGTAGTCATTATTTAAAATTGATGGTGGCAATTTTAGGACACTTGTCCATTACCAGAGAGGATAAGTTACTTGTCGAAGAACCTTGGTCTGTAATTTACAATATGCTATCCAAATCCACAAAGAGCCAATAAAATCAAACCAAACTGCCAGGTGGCCTTATAATAATCGTCAAAGGAAAAAGGAATCCATTTCATAAGAATCAATCAAACTAAAACTTGCCATTGTTGAAATTCCCTTACGAAACATGTCATCTTATCATTCTTCTCTATGTTTCTCTGCTCAGAAATTGCCATCACCATCACCATCACCATCAGAGCAACAAATGAGTCTTTTATCAACGAAACCGAAATCCATTCTCCAAAAAAACCCACTCTATCAACCAACTCAGAAGAACATTTCATTGCAATTCAAGGAGAAAATCTTGTGCTTGGAAATCATGGGTGTTGATTCAGGAAAAGCACTCTCTCAAAACCCTTGTCTCCACACAGCTTCTTTACACACTATTCATTCTATCATTACTTTCCTTCAGTCCAAAGGCCTTCACCAAAAGGACTTTGCAAGAATCTTTGGCATGTGTCCAAGAATCTTGACATCAGATATAAGATGTGAACTCAATCCAGTTTTCAATTTCCTCTCAAAAGACCTAAGAGTCCCTGAAAGTAACTTCAGACGGGTCATTAACAAATGTCCAAGATTACTAATTTGCAGTGTGAAAGATCAGCTAAAACCAGCTTTGTTTTATCTTCAAAGACTTGGGTTCAGAGATTTGCATCATTTAGCTTATCAGGATCCAATACTGCTTGTTTCCAGTGTGGAAAATACGTTAATACCAAAGCTGGAGTATTTGGTAAGTCTAGGATTTTCAAGAAATGAAGCAGTGGAAATGACTTTGAGGTGTCCAGGGCTGTTCACTTTCAGCATTGACAACAATTTCAAGCCTAAATTTGAATACTTTTCTCAAGAAATGGGAGGTGAATTGGATGAATTGATGGATTTTCCTCAGTATTTTGCTTTTAGTTTGGAGAAGAGGATAAAGCCAAGGCACATTGAACTTGTACAGAGTGGAGTTTCAATTCCCTTGCCTTTGATGCTCAAGACTACTGATGAAGAGTTCAAGGAGATGATAAGGCAACAAATTGGATAAAGTAATCTCATCTCTGGATATTATTAATTCTCATCTCTCTGTAAATCCTTAATTTGCTAACATTTTTTCTCAAACACCCCTGTTTAATGTAATGTAAATTTGGTTAATAATATGTGACTAGAGGATCATTTTCTGATATACTGATTTGTATTTTCTTCAGAAATAACTGGGTTATGTTCGTCCAGAGGATCAAAACAACATTTTTCTTTGAACTTAAATGTAAAATTCTTTATCTGGAGAATCAGTGAAAAAACATCCACATTTATCTCGAAAACAAGAGGCGGGGTACCCTCAAACAATTGTGTATTAACCTCGTTCATGGATGTTATTTTAAGTTTTTTCTCCTTTTATTGTTTATTTCTTCTTTAAAAGGTTAATCATTTTGGATACAAAGTAAAGAATATTATTCCAAAGATTAATGAATTAACATCAAAAGGCAGTGGGAAAACAAGATTACTCATTGTACGCAAAATACAGTGTATTTCTTTCTGTTAATCTATTTCTTTAAGTTGTTTTAGATTTTTTTTTTCTGGAAAAGGGCCTTATATGCCATTCCTTTAAATTTACCCCAGCCGTTAATCAAAGACCTGTTAAAATTATAAAACTTTAATTGACAGCAAAGATAAATTGGAACAGAAATTATAAGGGGATTAGGTTTGATAAAATAAAGTAATGAAATAGAGCGATATATCAGGCTCTTTCCCCTTTTTTTTTGTTGTTGCTCCAAGTACCTTCTAAAAGTCCATATGTTTGGCAAAAGTAGGGTCTGGGAGGGTAATATGTATGCAGACCTTATACCCGAATGACAGAGATGCTGTTTGCAGGAGACCCTCGGCTCAAGATAACATCAAGAGACGATATATTAGTACTATCAATAGACTCATAATAAAATAACATAAAATACATAACATAAAAAATACCATTCTAATGATTTTTGGATAATGTTTGGTAGAAAGCAGAGTAAAAAAAAATAGCGTTCTGATGTTTTTTGGATAATGACTTTTCAACCTATATGTTAATCTTAACCCAAAAGCTATTGGTTCTCTCACACACACACACAAAAGTTTATATTGATAAAGAGAGCAGAAAATTCTACTCAGTCATCCCCTTCAACACACCCTATACAACACAAGTGCTATGTGAACAACTTGGCATCCGATGATCATGTTTCATCAGCACAAACTTCCTTATTTCTTTTTTCTCACATGCGGGTAAAGGGCATAGATAATTTAATTTGTTTCTCAGTGACAGAAGAAGATATCTGCAGAAAGGAATGCTGCCCAAGTATCCTACAAAAGAGAGGAAAAAAGCTTGAGAAAAAGAGAGTTTAGGGACTCTTGTAGTTCAGTACAGTGAACATTATTCATCAAATCTAGACCTGAAATATGGAAAATGCCTTCAATGCAACGTATTTTTGCGCAAGGGTTGCATTTCTTTGTTGCAATTTGTCTGGATGCAAACAGAGTCTTGCTTTCTGATAAGTCTTCTTTACATGTCCACTGTCTATTAAGTTTGTTAATGGAATTGGAAGCCACCAACTTTTAGGCCATAGAATCTGAGAAAATTTGGGAAGAGGGAGTCATGTTCAGTGAATCTTTCCAGCAATCACAACTGTAAATCATTGATTTATTGACAGAAATGGAGTATGATCTTACATGAAGTAGTGTTGAAAGGAGCAATCAGATGTCAGCTTCCTTGTCAGTCGACCATAGCGTTACCTTTTCATCCAGTAACTCCAATTCCATCTGTACCCATTATAAACAGACTTTTACGCGAAGATTGAACTTCTCAATGTTTGAAACATCTACGTATTAGATTCTATATGCTTTACATAATAATAGAGCACCATAACACATCTTAACTAGACTCTTTGGAAAGCACTGCCGTAGTCATTGAGAGATATAGTTTAAGTCATGGACTTCGAATCCATGGTACATCTCATTACTTATATGTTGATATTGCTATTTCAGCTGAAACTTTGTCAAGGAACTACAAGAGCCTATCAAAATCAATATTGCTAGAGATCAACTGGCAACGAAAAACCCAATTACTAGAAGATCATTGATTTATTAGGTCTGTAACTCTGTATGGTACTCCCTCGAGTTCACAATAAGTGACCATTTCACCTTTGGCGCATCCATTAAAGAAATACGAACTTCTAGAGAAAAAAAAATGAATTCACTAAATTAACCTTAATTCATTGTTACCTTAACACATTGAAATATGTAAATAAGAGCAAATTTTAGAAAAATAAAATTAATTCCTTCTTGATTTATGTAAATGAACACTTATTTTGGACCAAAATGAAAAGGTAAAATGAACACTTATTGTGGACCAGAAGGAGTACTAGCTAAGAGAAAACTGAAGCTTACATCATTATGAATTTCCAGTCTTTCTTCTCCAGTTGCCCATTTATCCGGTTCCTCATCCTGCAAAAAGAAGTTATGCTAGAAAAACTAAGAGGACAAATTGTCAAAATCTCAACACTATGAAACCACACCCCTTCCCCGTTTCCTGCAGTGTCAAGATATTGTTTTTTTCTTTCTTAGGCTTTCATGCTACTGTTTATCGGCATTTCAAAGTACATTTAACTTTTTCTCTGTACTATTGTCAATATATCTATTTTCCTCTTTGTTTGGTAAGTATAGAAATGGAGGCAGTGAAAAAATGGAAAACAATAAGATCACATATGGTGTTCTTTCACTTGCTGCAAATAAGAGATAACCTGAAACAGAATGATTCTCTCTTGTTGGGGTGTACAAAAAGAGGGGAAGAAATTTTGGTGGATTGGACTGTAAAATTCTCTGTTTTGTCTCAGATTTCTCTACTTCATTATCCAGAGAAATTCCCATCAGTTCCAAGTGAAAACCATTATATCCTTGACAATCTGCATTCCTTTGTATAAACATAGGAAGGGAGAGTTTTATTGATTCCCTGCCCTCTCCTCTTCTCAACTTTCCGAACAAAATTCAGGTTTCACTTATTATTCCAACAGAGATATATGCATTTCTTTAAAATGTCTTGCAAGATCATTGTAAAAAATTACCGTAGTTATTTCGGTCAATTCATGTCCATCTCTTTGTTCCTCCAGAAACTGATGTAAAGTAGGCACTTCTGCAAGTTGAAAAATAGCCAGAAACAGTGATGTTAACGGGAATTCAAAAGAGAATATATTTGAAATACGGAGAAATAGTCCTTCCTCGCACCTTCTATCTCTCCTGACTGCTGTTTTTCCTCTTCAAAACTCAAATGATTCTCTGAACAGTGTCCTTGGAACTTCTCTTTAGCCCAAGCAATAGCTTCATGGACCGCGTTTTCTTCCTCCGCTGATCCTTCCCCATAATCGGGGTTGACTTCAATAACATAAGAGCTCATGATTTCATCTTCATCTTGCTCCGACGTTTCTAGTTGAGACATTTTATGCTGATCTCTGCAGGCTATGCTGTCATCATGATCCTTACAAAGTGAGGAGACAATAGAGGAAGGCGAGTTGAGCTCGAAAGCATTTGTAGACACCTTGTCGTTGCTAGAAGAAATGGGATTCATACTAATTGATTCTGGAGATGAATTTCTTCGGTTGAATGCAAGATTATTGCTTCTGAAATCCTCATTGTGTTCGTTTTTGGTGTTGTAGTAAGGTGGATGGCATGAAAATACTGGTGTTCCCTGCAGCCCTTGGTATTCGTCATACATCCTTCTAGTTGAGTTCCATACAGTTTTTACATTTATTGGTCTAAAAATGCATAAAACAACCATGGCATACGTCAGGATCTTCTTTCATTATAAAAGGGCAAATGTGGTAACATCTACTAACAAACCATCTCAACACTATTGCTGATGTCGTGCCACAAGGGATGACCATGGAAGTAATGAAAAAGAAGTTATAATTGGGCTAAGGGATAGGTCTACATGATATGGATAGCGAATGATCTTCCCCAACTGCTTATCTCTCTTCCTCGCATTTCATGCATAAACAAAAAATCTAATCTTCATGCATTTCATAATTTTGCGGACATTTTTCAAATATTTCTGCGCAAGTCCGACAAAGTTATAGTATTTGTTTTGCCATCAACAAAGTTATACTCTCACCATCCAAAATTAGGTGTTTATCTATTCAAATTTCAACACTCACAAATTTTTATTTCAGTGAAAGATATATTTTAAGTTAGTAGTTAAAATTGCTTTAAACATTTGAAGAAAGGTGGTCAATTCAACTTACAATTTCACTAAGAGATTTGATCAACTTATCCTTTAAAAAGTTACTATGCAGCAAATAGTTAACAAAATAACAGTTTTTTCCCTAGAATAAGGAATCTCAATTGCAGCATCAACTACATAAAAGCTTAGTCAACTCCATTACATCATATAACTTCTTCTTAAACTTAATTCTCAATAAATCCCAGTTATTGATTAGTCAATATGTTTTTCTCCTTCAGAAAAAATATATTTTCTCCCTTCAAATGATACAAAGACCCCAGAGGGAAAGGAGATGAATATCTAAAACTCAGTGTAATATAAACCATATATGTAAAATTACTAGGTTCATACGGAAAATGGAGGTAACGGTAGAGTACGGAGTAAATATATACCTGAGTTTTGTAGCGAAGAACGAAATGTCGTCATAACATTCGCCGTCTATAGCCGGTCGGAGGGGGCTAACGTCCTCTGAGCTCAACGCCGACGAAGAGCTCTCCTTGGACTTAGAACCTGACCTCGTCCTCGACCTTCTCATCATTTCTTCTTCTTCGTTGCATCCAAATATATCGCCATAAAACCCGTGATCAATTCTCCGGCCAACTTTTTCTACCGGAATCCTGAATTCCGGCAAGTTCCGGTAACACCTCGCCGGAGCCATACTCGCCTGCGGTCGAAACATCTCATCGTATGATAAATTAGAAGGCCTGGAGTAATCATCGCAGGCGGAAAACTGCCGTTGAAGTACACTGCGAGGAGGTCCTCCGAATACGTCACTGAAATCTTCGGGGTCCAATTCAGAGTCACCGGAGATTTCCCGCCGGCGACGAGTGGTGGCTTCCACGGAATGCCGGCTGGGAAGGCTGGTTTTTTTTGTTGTTGTGGTGGTGAAAGGCATTCCCATTTTCATTCTCCAGGACTCGTCCATTTTCTCCGGCGAAATATGCCGGACGGTGAAGTGTAAGAAGCTTCAGACGAGAGTACTACTAGCTATATTATATATACAGATGGCAATTGTATATTGATAGGTCTTGAACATAATGTAGCTGTCATTCCCAACATTATAAAAACTACTCCAAGTATGTGAAACTGTTTGGACACAGTATTTAAGAAAAAATAAATATTTTTAAAATTTATAATCATAAATAAATTAAAAAAAGGGCCTACACTATTTATATAGTTAAAAAAATTTCTCATTAAGGGTAAAATTATAAGTTTAGATTAAATTATTCCAAATTTAAAAAGGATTATTTTTTGGAACGGACAAAAAAAAAAATAGGTTCACATCAACTAAAACGGGAGTAGTAGATACTTTTTATTAATTTTTACTATATATATTTTTTCTCATTGATACCTTTTAAAAGATAAATAAGAATATAAATAGAAATAAGACTTTTTTAATAATTATTATATGAAGAATAATTTTATTCTTTTTTAAAATTTTTATATTTAATTATCTTAAATATTTAAAAAAAAATATTTTTCTCATTGACACTTTTTACTCCAATTAGAGAAAAATGACTGCCCCATCAAAAAGAGGTAAAATAGTTTTCAAATTTCTTTTTCAACCTTCTCCATCATAGTCCTAGTCCTAGCCCTACCATGCACCCTATACTTATTTTTTTTCATAGTCTATATTATATATTTTTCAGAAAATATTTTCTGCTACTTAAACAAACACCAGAAAATAAGTAAGAAAACTATTTATTTTCCAGAAAAATATTTCTAGGAAAACATTTTCGAAGGAAAATATATTCGGTCATACAAACACCTCCCTCATATCACGAATTTTGACAAGATGACTTCTAATGTGTTAGTGTCACACCCAGCCTAGTGACGTAACGGATAGCCAACACTAAGTGACGATCATTATTAAACCTACTCATAATCTACTAATCATAAATATAACTGATAAATTGAACATAAGCATTACGGATAAGAACTGTACAATCTGGAAAGCCGACAAGGCTTAACACAAGCTGATATATAAGAATATACTAACTACACAAGTGCATATCTACAGGCCTCTAGGAGTGGTGAATTGAACAAGTACTGAACGAAAAGATAAGTAATTTCGGCAATAAACAGAGTGACTCCAACAGTTAGACTTCTTCCATGCATTTAATTGGGTTTGTCATAACATAATATATCTTTCATTGTATAATTTACTCTCACCTTCTCTATTTGATGTTGTTATCACCTGTTCTATCTTTTATTATTATGTTGCTCTTACATGCCTATCAGTGTCTTCTTACCTCTCCTATTGTTGAATTGCTCTTACTTAAAGTTTTTATTTCATGGGATTATCTCCTTGTTAGTTATTGATGTTGAAGTAGTTATTATCACATTGAGATTGAAGTTATTGATTGTTGAGATATCTTTCCTTGTTGATTATTTCTCAATTAAATTTGTTATTGCTGAGTTATTCACATTGTGGTTTAGCCGTGGACTATATAATATGGTAACATTAGTATTGTTGATTTCGGTAAGTTGTAGTATATAGGCACATGTGGTGGTAGTTATTATTGTATTGTGATATTGATGCACGTGCGATGATATAAGAATATGGGTTTATGTACATGTGACGAGATAAAATGAAATTTATATGCATGTTGCCAGTAAAGGAATTACTTGTAGCCACACCGCGATATAAGGGGGGGATAAAGCGTGTGCAGTCATTTCAGGAATAAAAGTTTTTGGAAATATCTAAGTGCAAGGCTCACACAACCAAGGAAAGATTGAGATTGAAATTGTAAAATGTGAATTGGCGTGGTACCTCGGTTGTGATTCTTGTTGTAAATTTCATGTTAAAACATCTTGTTGATTGAATAGTTTTTGTTATTTTCTTCATTATCTTACTTGTATTTATCCGTATTTGATTACTTATTGTTCTCATCATGTGTTTATTTCTCATTGCCTTTTTTTGCCTTAATTTCTTTTATTAATCTACATTATTGTAGTGTTTAGTTATCATTCATTTCCTCGTTTTTCGTTATTGGTCTATATTATACTCTATTTAGTTTATCTTGTCCTAGAAGATATCCTAACTTGGCCTCGTCATTATTCTACAAAGGTTAGGCTTGATACTTACTATGTACCGTTGTGGTGTACTCATTCTACACTTTTGCATATTTTTGTACAGGTTTTGGTACATCAGCTCAAGCTAAGCACTAGTGATTTGACCAAATATTTTACCAAACTTAGGGTGCCTGCACGAAAAGGTTTCCAATCTAAAGGGCTTGGGGGGGGGGGGGGAATTTAAGTGTTTAAGGATTATTTCTAGTATGATAGGATTATAATCCGAGTGGGTTTTAGGCAAGTGGATAACATATGCCATAGAAAATATACTTAACCACTCCTCATTTGATAAAACTTTGTCTAGCCTTTTCATAATAGGGGAGTTGTTAAACTTGTTATGATTCTGCCAAGTGTATTTACTTCCTTTAAAGCCTATGTCTATTGACTTATAATAATTAATCTTATTCCATAATTTAGTAGCCCTTATTCTATTTATAGGGTTATCTCGTAATTCGTCTTTAGCTACTAGAACATTATTAAAGTCTCCACCTAGCAACCAAGTACCCTTATAACTATCATAAATACTAGTAATATTATCCCACTTATTATTTCTATTTGAGACTTTTGTACTAGCATAATAGATGTAAATAACCAAGTTTGTTGAGAAGGGATTACCTCAAGAAGAGCATGAATTTCATTATTTCATTTGACGAAATTGTTGACATCACCAAATTGGTATTCCACATTATTTCCATGCCACCTGATTGTCCCTCAGCTGGGACTTCTATCATATCCGAAAAACCAAATTTGTTCATTGAACTATCATGGTTTCTCATCCTAGTTTTCAGTAAGGAGACCATGCAAGACTGCAAGGCTGGTGACTGATAATAAGGTCATGGAAATTTCTCCTGAACTCAGCATTATTTCCACCTATGATGTTCCAGATAATGATATTCATAGCACGACTCATTGGGGGGTGGGTTGGATGAAGGCGACTATTGGCCTGTGATGTTTGAGGGAATATTGGATTCATCCTTAGAAAAGAAACTAGGATCATGGTTAATTTCCATACAGTGGGGTCCTGGGGTGTCCTCATGTCCATTGTACATCTGTATAGTGAAGGTGGACATGCTAGAATAAGCCTCTTCTCCAGCCTCTCCTCGAATAATATACTTTTACTTCGTTTATGTTTTAAGACTCTACTGTGTGTCTATGAAGTCTATCTCCTCCTCAATTTCTTTCCCCTTGGATTTCCTAAGCCTTGTGGCATATATGATTCTGGAATCTGTTGTTCCATTGGTCCTAGATTCAACCGCACCTCTTGTTGCATTGCGTTTAGAGGCAGCTCCCAGGGTATCGAGATTAGGTTTATTATAATCAGCTCTTGGGGAAGGTAGTTCTAGACCCATATTCTGAGGGAGATAATGGTTCTGATAGAAGGGGGGGGGGGGGTTCCATTGGGTTCACATTGCTTGAACTACATTATTGTTCATCCCAGGAGCTAAGGGCTGCATTATGTTGTTTACCCAAATGTGATGCAGGTAATTACTCATTGACAAGTGTAGGCCCTCGGATATCACTTATGGTAGAAACTGTGGATTGTTGATGAGTATAATGTTCTCTTGCCCGTTGATGTTTACTTGGAGCGAGATCCCCCTCCCCATTAGGCCTAAAGTCTATCCAACTGGTGGGGTGGTAGTTCTGTGGAAGTGGAGGCTGGGCGTACACTATTGGAAGAGGCAGCATTTGTTGGGAAAAGGAGGTAGGTTGTCCATTGAGAGCGTTCTTTGGTTTCTCAATATTTGAATAAGTCGGAATCTTCTTTAATTGCTTAAAGTAGTTCTTGGCATTGTTAGGAGGGATGTATTGGTAAAATAAAGATTTAGGGTAGAGCTAGATGGTATGATTATCTCTACTTGCATGTGTTCCCGGGTGGTTTAGCATGTTAGAACACATATGAGATTTTGCATGGGATTCTGAAGGCACGTGAATTTGTATTTTTGCCATTTGGACGGGAGAGTGAGTGTGGTTGGGCAGGTGGATATCCGCATGTAATTTTATGGTAGTAGATTGTAAGATTAATTCATATCTAGAAGGTGTAGAGACTCGGTGATGATGACTAGGGGTAGAAAGAATATCCCCCGATTGGGTATTAGAGTTAATTATTTTCATTAATAATTTTGTCCTTTAGTGAATTAGTAAGATTTTTGTTAGGATTTGATCCTGAATCGGGTTCATTGGATCTAATGTTGAGTGGTTTTTGTTTACTGGCAGAGTGGTATTGTCCAAAACCGTTTGTTGATGCTCAGATTCTTGAGAAATAGTATTATCTTCAGTTTCAGTTTCCTTATAGAAAATCTAAGGAGGAGGGAATTGAGTTTTGGCTAGACCATTTTTTTCAAGAATGTAATTATTAACTCTTTGAACAAATTTAAAATTTTGGTTAGCAGAGAACTTACATGTAGTGGGGTTTGATAACCTGACATTATTGCTTGACGTTTGAATTTTTGATGTTAATACCTCTTTTGATTTTTTCTGTTGAGCTCTTCTACGTCGTGGAAAATGAACTTCCATCGTTCGTCCAGTGTGCTTGGGGTAGTGGATTTATCTTTCCAATTGTGTTTGATTTGAATGCCTCTTGGTAGAACCCTTCTCCTAGCAATCTATAGTTCTATGACCTAAATGGCCACAATATTTGCAAAGGTAGTTGTCTGCTTCGTATTGGCTTTTTTGCTTATGGCTATCGAAAAAGATGATCTTTTTAACTGGCTTATTCATCGGAACTTCTATGCATAGTCTAGCATATCTTCCTCTAAAAGATGAGGAAGTTCAGGCATCTACCTTTAGGAGTTTAACAATAGATTTCCCTACTTTTTATAGAATTTGTCCATCATAGAACTCCGTGGGTGGTCTCACCCAAACAACCATGTGGCTTTGCTTGGCATTTTTTACTACAAAATTTTGTTGCCAGTGTTGGATGGATAAAAAGAAACCAAAAATAAACCATGGACCATCCTGGAGGATATGATTCATACTACCCCATTTTGAAGTTTTACTATGTAATAGTCATTCCACAGGTCGATGTGGGGAATTTTTTTTGATTTTTCATAGCTCATGGATTTTCCGTCTCAGTATTTGATGCAGTATCCTTTTTCCACGAAGCTTGATTATTAGCGAGTATTTTCAAGGGAGATAAATTCTTTGTTTGTCTTCCCTTGTGATGGTAACTGAGAGTGTTAGTTTGTCGTAATCTTCTTTGAATGATAAAGCTATTTCATCTTCATGAATTTCCATTGGAGAGGATTTGGAAGCTAGATGGTCTATGGAGAGATTAATTTGATCTCCCGTTTCCAACAAGTTTGTCTTTGAAAGTAAATTGTATAGGATTGTTTGGGTATTTATCCCTAGGTTGATCGCTAGGCATTAAAAGGTTCGGTGGCTTTCGAGGAATTTGTG